>RJWJ010009971.1:0-48408 GCA_004363605.1 Indri indri | reverse complement strand
CCATCTAGAAACTCAGTACTTATCTCTTTGTCATAAAGGAAAGTAGATGGATGTTCAAAATAATGTAGATTATTTCATATGGAATCTCATTATTTTATGCCATTTAGTGTTTTTCAGTAGTAAGAATTTAATGTCATAGTGAAATATATTTAAGCACTGCAGAAGTACACATTTTCATCCACTCTGCTAACTTCAAAGATGCCCATATGCTATTGTCTCCTTTATTATTGACATATGCTACCATAATATATATTGAGAATATTTGACATGAGAGCTGTTAAAAAATTTCTAGCAGGGTTATTCTGACACTATGTGCCAATTTTTTTAACATTTGGGCATAGAAAGTAGATAATTAGCCTCAGCGGTTCAAACTTTTAAAAGCATAACACATTCAAGGTTGTTCATTCATTTTAGAGGCCCAGAATTTGTTATCTAGAAATAAAGGGTGTTTCATCTGTGAACTATTTATTAATACCAATAAAGGATATTAAACCAATTCAGATTGCTAAGTGGATGATGAAAGTGTTTAGTACTACTTGAATTAATATTCACTACTATTTTTCTGTTCATAACCTTTCTGTGCTCCCAGCAGAGGCTGTCATATATAGTTATATATAGTTGATATGAGTCAAGAACTCAAGATTTTTATAAACAATTTATTATGGACAATTTCAAATATATACGACACACAAAAATAGTGATATATTCATCACCTAGTTTCAATTATCAACCTTTGCCAACCTTGTTTCATATATCTCCCCCTCCACCCTTTGTTGAGTAGGGGTGCTGGGATTTGCTTTTGACAAATTTTAGATTACTATATTATTTCACCTGTTAATACTACAATATATATCTCTAAAGGATAAGTTGTTCTGCATACCCAATGCCATTATCACACAGAACTAAAAACATATGCAAATTTCCCTAATTTGAATGTCTTTTTATAGTTGATTTATTCAAAGTAGTAGCCAATCAAGGCTCACAAACTGTTTTTAAGACAATAGGGTTTTAACGTGGCTTTCCCCACCATTTTCCTGTATAACTTTAATCAAATTATTTAATTCCTCTAGAGTCCTAGCTAACACCTTCACACGTCCACTTGGGATGATTGTAACTTTGCTTTGCTCACCTCGGGGTGGTTAGTAAAAGATAAAGAGAAATGGAGAAGGGATAGGCAAAATGGGTGGGTGTTCTGTTTTCTGACCTGCTCTATTTAATTTCATTAGTGGAAGTTATTTCCCAAAACCATGTTCTATCCAACATGGGTTCATCTTATTCATGGAGCATTTCTAGTCACCACTGAGATATAAGAGATGGTATTGAAAATGTGTTTGGCATGTTTCTTATGAGAACATAGATAGCAAAAAAAAAGTGGTTATGATCCAGTGATGCATGATTAGATTCCTCTTTTTCTCCAATGAGTTCTGTCTGCATTCCTAGAGAATACCTTATCTGATGTTTCAGGATCTCAGGAAAATAGGAACGTAGTTGAGTTATAGTCACCATCATAGTGTGATCGTTTCATCTGGAAAAGGAAATGATAACTTTTGATCTGATCTGGGCTAATTTCCTGTCGTTCGTTGTGTTCATTTTAGGATTGGCATTTTTCAAAATTCTGTAAGAATCTGAGCCATTTTCTCTCAACTACTGACTCTTTCCTAATTCTCTTATTATTCCTTCCATTTGTATATGTCTTAGACCTTTTCATTGTAATCTTTTTCACTCTATCCTTCATGTTCATATGAGGAACCTTTCATATTTTCCGTATCTTTGTCTCTGTGAAGAACATGTTCTAGATTGCTTTTCATTTACCTTTTAGTTTATGCATTCTCTCTTCGGTTGTATCTAATTTGTTTTACTTGCCCCTTGGGATTTTTATTTTAATAATAACATTCTCAGCCAGGATGCTTTTTACAGACCTGCTCCAGGGCCAATCATGGGCAGCTGTCTTTAATTGCTGCACCTTTGGCAACTCTATGAAGACTACAGTTTTAGAAAGATAGTGTTTCTATTTATTTATTTTTATTTATTGTCGTAAAATATATATAACATCAAATTTACCATTTTAACCATTTTAAGGGTACAATTCAGTGGCATTAAGTAACCGCTACCATTATCCATTTCCAGAACTTTTTCATCATTCCAAACAGAAACTCTGCATCCGTTAAATAGTAACTCCCTATGACCCCTCCTTCCAGCCACTTTGTGTTTTAAGATGACTACCCTGGGAGAGAGCAGTTAATCCAGGAACAGACTCAGAACAGTAGCAGCCGGGGGTATCCTCTGAATCACTGCTCCTTCCGTTTCCTATTTCATTGAGTCCCCGTTGAGCATTTCTCACACGCCTGCCACCATAGCAGGCTGCAGGAATATAGTGGCGAGTTGGAAGACACAAACCATGCCCTCCTGCTGTGTATGGAGCCAAGAGCAAGATTTAAATCTGTATTATTCCTCTAACGATATCATCCAGATTCCTCCTACTGGGTGATATTGACGGTCACTCCATGTTGTTGAATTGCTCAGGCTGACAGTTCAAGGCTCGTACTCAGCATTTCTCTGGCCTGTGAGGGACTCTGGGTGAGGAGCAGATGGCATCACTGATGGCTAATAACCAGGCTCCTGTCCAGCCTTTCTGATCTGCTGTGTGGCTGTTCCAAGTGCTTCCTGACGGGTTCCTCCGCACCATGGCATGGAGAATGTTCATTTTTCTCATCTTTTTTCTTTTATTTCCCATTCTTTTTTTTTTTTTCTGTTATGTATTTTTATAACCATTTGAAAGCACTTCCTCTATTCTAAATCCTGGATGTGATAAAAAAATAAAAGTATTGTGGTTATTTAAAAAAATCAAAGATAAAAATATTCAAAGGTAAACATTTTACAAGTCCTCAAGGAATTCATTGTGTCATGGGAAGGAGGACTTATTAACTAGCGTTGATGGCTAATGCGACATGTCCTGACATAGCCCTGTGCAAGGTACAGTGATGCAGCAGCTTAGTTTTGCCTGAGGAGTCTGGAAGATTTCATAGGGAAGTTATGCTCATAAGGGAAAGTGGATATGCATGTACACTGGTGAGAGCCAGAGGGTGTCTGGGAAGTATAAAACCCACAGCTATGCAAGGACACGAAGCTGTGCATAAGCATTAGCCATTAAGAGTTGCCAAGAACACGCAATATAGAAAAGCAAGTCTACAATGCAAGGACACTGTTTGCAGACACCAAGTAGTACTATTAGTGGTAAAACTACTCAGAATGAAGGCCTTGTGGCTTCCTTCCTTCTCCCAGGGCTCTTGCTATTGACCGATAGGACAACAATTTCCAGGTATTTTGTGTTTGTAATTTCTCACCTGGCATATGCGTTCATTTATCCTCATGTTGAGACTTCATTTTATAGATTTAAAAAAACACTGAAAATATTGTCACTTGATTGTAATTTTTAAAATTCTAAATTGTGAAGGCTCTCGCAGCCTTTGGGTTAAGAGGAACAACCTAGCTGGTTAAAATGCCGAGGGAAGACAGCCGTGGTAAGAACACCTCACTGATACACATGACTGCAAATGACCAGAATGGCTGTGGACGTTTCAAAAGCAGGAATGCCTTTAAAAGCCCAAGGTGGTGAAACATAAAACAGCCACACCTCTTCTCTAGCCTCTGATTGCTGGTTGCTACAGCTATGAGAAAAAAAGTCCAGGTGTCTGTGATTCAGCAAAGTTGTTTAGGTCTTGTAGCAGGGTCGTTAATGTGAGGAATGAGCTGCTTGGCAGAGGGGACCAGAGGCTGGACAGCACCATCTTGAGTCCCTGTTTAAACCCCTGGCTACTTTAATTACACTCCTAGTTTCCACACAGCAGCTTCTGTCTATGATCAAGAAACCCTGGATACAAAAGATACACGGTGCATTGTAGAAGACTGGGTCTAGTTTATTTACTTGTATGTGATCCAAATGCATTTGCTGGGAACCTGTCAGTTTGTTCTTATTACAAATAATCAGAAAAGTCTAATAATCATAGAGAAATAAGCTTTTAAAAAATCTTTCAGCTATGTTTTCTAAGAATCTCTGCAACATTCTCTGCCTTAGAAGCATTTTTTCCTCTATAAACAAATGACTGTAAAACGTACAAAAAGACATTGATTGACATCCTATTGCTCAAAGTTTTTCTATTAGTTTGCAGATTGCTGAGGGCTGCTTTCCTTCTGTTTGTATTGCTCTTGCAGCATGTAGTCTACTAGAAAGTATTCCTTGGAAATTCAGGGTCTTCAAAACACAGTGGGATTCACTGCCCCCACCCCCCACCCCAAGTGACTTCAGTGGTGGCAAAAATAACAATTGTCCCCTGGGAAATGAAGCTCATTGCTATGGTAACTAATGAAGGTTGCATCATTCTAGGGCACATTTTTAAAAGCCTGGATTTCGACATGGGTAGACGCCCCGTCTTATGTTATTCAGTAGCTTAGCAACCTGTGGTATACTGTTTGTCGCCACCCCCAACCTTCCCTTTCCTCTCAGAAAAGTGACCTATATAGATAACATTTTATTGTAGGCACGTTTTCACTGTGAATTTGATTTCAGTTCTTAGGTATGCTTATGATGACCTTATTTTCTGGACCCAAATTCAGGACGCATTCTGTGTCTGAGAAGTAAAGAAGGATTTTTCTTCTATCTCTTTGCTGACCCACTCTAAGGTATTCGCAGATGTATTTCTTTCTACACCCCTTAGCTGCTGATGTTATTCTGGGGTTTGTGTTTGTTGTTGGCCTTCTTTTATTCTTAGTTTCCGAAGCTACTACGTATACGCTGGTGACTTCCAAATCTTAGTTTTCAGCCCAAGTCTCACCCCTCAACTCCAGAGAGACAGTTCACTCTGCGACAGCCCTGACTGGATTGTCCACAAACTCAGCACGTTCAAGATGGACTCAACCCTGCCTTCCCCCAGAATCACGTATTGATGAATGGCACCCCCATTCACGTGGCACCCCCATCCGGTCGGCCCCCCAGCCCTGATGCTTCTGCTTCCTGAATGCTCTAAAATCTGTCCCTGTCTCTTTTAGGCCGTCCTCCTTTTTCACCTGGTTTACAGCCCGCATCCTCCAAACCGGTTACTTCAAAGTAACCAGGTGTTTTCCAGGCCTCCCTCAAACAAACAAAACCAGTTGTGGTTGTGACTGGTTCCTTATTTTCAGCCCTTATTTCTCACTGCTCCTGCTTGCTCTTACCTCCCTGGGCTGCAGGTGCTGCTCCTCTACCAGGAACATGCTCCCACTCCTCTCCGCTTTCCTCTGGCAGATGCCTGTTCATCCTGCATTTCAGACTCTGTCATCTCCGAGAAGCTTTCTCTGACACCGCCTGACCCCCTGGCTCTGTAGTCAGTTAGATGCCCCTACATGCTCCTGTAACAGCATGGATGTCTCCCTACCTTAGCTCTTACCTTGCTGTGGTGTAATGTTCTGTGACCTGTCTCCCCCAGTGCTCTGTGAGCTTCTTGACAACAGAGGTGGCACTTGCTTGTCTTTGTGGTGCCTGTGCATTTCATGTACTAGGACCTAGCAGGTGCTTAATAAATGTTTGTCAAGTAAATTAATGAATCAGCAAGTCAGTGAATGAATGTGTACAAGTGCACTTGTGGGGCAGTGGGGGAGAATTCCTAACTTCTAGATTTGACAGTCTTGGAAAATGCAAGTTGTTCCAGTCACTGTTGTTCATTGTCTCCATTAATACAAGCAGACTCCTAAAGATAGCTAGAATATAGAAAAAGCATATATTTTTTTTAGGATAGGATGGGGGGATGGACCTTGTGTGGCCGTATCCAGTCAGCCCTCTGTATTTGGGCATCTACCCAGAGGAAATAAAGACTCTATAAAAAGGACATCTGCACTCGAATGTTTATAGCAGCACAATTCACAATTGCAAAGATGTGGAAACAACCCAAGTGCCCATCAATCCATGGGTGGATTAATAAAATGTGGTATATGTATACCATAGAGTACTACTCAGCCACAGAAAATAATGATGAACCAACACCTCTTTTGTTATTCTAGATGGAGCTGGAGGCCATTCTCCTAAGTGAAGTATCACAAGAATGGAAAAACAAGCACCACATATACTCACGATCAAATTGGTACTAACTGATCAACACTTAAGTGCACATATAGTAGTAACATTCATTGGGTGTCAGGCAGGTGGGGAGGGAGGGGATGGGTATAGTCACACCTAATGGGTGTGGTGCACGCTATCTGGGGGATGGACACATTTGTAGCTCTGACTTGGGCGTGGCAAAGGCAATATATGTAACCTAAACCTTTGTACCCCTGTAATATTCTGAAATAAAAAATAAAGAAATTTTTTAAAAAAGCTTTTCATGTTGCTTTTAAAATATAATTTGCAGAAAAATTAAAACATATTCTAGGCTTTGTATAGTGGCATTTACATTTATTTAGGAAATTCCTAGCCACCCAAATTGTAGTTTTGACCTCTGGGATGCTATACATTTTTTCCTTTTTAAACTCCTATTGTACCTCAGGAGATAAGAGAACAGATATTTTTATATGTGTTTGACCCTTGAACAACACTGGGGTTGGAGCACTGACCCCCTGCATAGTTGAAAATTCATGTGTAACTTTTGACTCCCCCAAAACTTAACTACTTATAGCCTACTGTTGACCAGATGACTTACCAATAACAAACAGTGAACACATTTTGTATGTTATATGTATTATATACTGTATTCTTACAATACCATAAGCTAGAGGAAAGAAAATGTTACTAAGAAAATCGTAAGGAAGAGAATATATATTTACTATTCATTAAGTGGAAAGGGATCATCATAAAGGTCTTCACCCTCATTGTGTTCACGTTGAGTAGGCTGCAGAGGAGGAGGAGGAGGGGTTGATTTTGGCTGTCTCTGGGGTGAAAAACCACATATAAATGGACCTCGGCATTTCAAACTTGTGCTATTCAAGGGTCAACTGTACTTTTATTTTGAGATGTAAAAATTTATCAAGTGCCCCTAATACAAGTTGGTATAAGGAAGGCAGTATATATAGTGAGGACAGCTCTATTTAATAGGGTATTGCAAGGATTAAATGGATACGTAAAGTGTTTTGAGGGCTGTAATTTCTTTAAAAATGTGGGTTACTGTTAAAAACACGGATGGTTTTTGTTTGCTGATCTTGTACTTTGAAACTTTGCTTGACTTCCTAGCTTTAGTAGTTGTGTGCGTGTGTATTTTTAAGGATTTTCTTTATGTAGAATCATGTCATCTGCAACTAGAGATAGTTTTACTTCTTTCTTTCCAATTTGGATGCCTTTTATTTCTTTTATTTGCCTAATTGCTCTGACTAGGACTTTTAATAATGCTTAATAGTAGGAGGAAAAGTGAGCATCTTTATTCCTGATTTTAGGGGAAAAGCTTTTACTCTTTATTGAGTGTGATATTAGCTAAGAATTTTTCATGAATGCCCTTTATTAGGTTAAGGAAATCTCCTTCTATTTCTAATAGGCTGAGTACTTTTTTCACGGAAGATTATTGAATTTTGTCAAATGTATTTTCTGTGTCTATTGAGGGGATTGTGTGTGTGCACACACGTGTTTTTCTTCATTCTATTAATATGCTGTATTGCATTGATTGATTTTCTTACATTGAACTATCCTTGCACTTTGGGATGAATCCCACTTGGTCATAGTGCATAATCCTTTTAATGTGCTGTTTAGTTTGCTAGTATTTTGTTGAGGAGTTTTGTATCTATATTCATAAGAGGTATGAGTCTATAGTTTTTTTTGTGGTACCTTTGTCTGGCTTTTATGCAATGTGTCATGAAGTATTCCCTCTTTTATTTTTTGGAAATTTGAATAGGATTGTTCTTAATTCTCTTTTAAGTATTTAGTTGACCTCAACACTGAAGCCATCTTGTCCTACACTTTTCTTTCTTGGGAGGTTTTTGATTACTGATTCGATTGTTATTGGTCTGTTAAGATTATTTTTTCTTGAGTTAGTTTTGGTAGATTGCATGTTTCTAGGAATTTGCCCTTTTAATTTAGATTATTTAGGTGGCTGGTATATAAGTATTCTCTTAAAATCCTTTTTAATTTCTGTAAGGTAGGAAGTAATGTCCCCACTTTAATTTCTGATTTAAATTAATTGCATTTTCTCTGTTTTTCTTAGTCAGTTTAGCTAAAGGTTTGTTACTTTTCTAGATTTTTTTCAAAGAACCAACTTTTGGTTTCATCGATTCTGGGTTTTCTAGTTTCCATTTGTTTTTTTCTGCTTGAATTTTTATTATTTCTTTTCGTCTGCTGGCTTTGGGTTTTGTTTGCTCTTCTTTTTTTTTCTTTTAGTTCCTTAAGGGGTAAAATTAGGTTGTTGATTTGTGATCTTTTTAAATGTAGGCATTTACAGCTTCACTGATAATTTCTGTCGATTTTTTTGTCTATGTGAGTGGGCCACATTTTCCTGTTTCTTTGTATACTTTTCAATTTTCTGTTAAGAACTGGACATTTTGAATATTGTAATGCAATAACTTTGGAAATCAAATTCTCTGTCCTCTTCAGCGATTGCTGTTCTTGTTGAATGTTATAGTCATCTACTTATTTATTTAGTGACTTTTCTAAACTATTCTAGCAAATACTATATTCCTTGTTGTTCGTGATCGCTGAAGTCTCTGTTCTGTTATCTTTGAGGTCATCCAGTGATTTCCTTAAATGCTTGGATCCAGTAAGGAAAAAAAATTCTGTTTCTTTAAATTACTTTGAAAGACGCTAGGAAGCTATTCACGCCTGGGGGGTTGAAACAATAGGCAGCCTCTGCTCTAGTCTCTCAGTGAAGTATCAGACAAATCAAAACATACATCCCCAAATTGTGGAAGACAAGGTTCCCACTCTGACATCAGTAGGCCCTCTAGGAACATGAACCACAGTCTCCATGACTGCCTGCCATGGGGCTGGAGCTGACAGTTCTTGCCACCTCAATAGTTGATTTGGTGGAGGGACTGATTCCTGGAGTGTCCTACTCCACCATCTACCTTGATGTCACTCCTGTATTGATTCTTATTGAGATAATATCTTGATATTTCAACGTTGTTGATCAGAAAGACTGAATTATTCATGTACACGGCGTGGTGTCACTGCATATCACTATAACTAGTGGCTGAGCAGAGAAAATGGCATTACTTTACTGTGTCTGTGGTTGCTCTCGTCTTTTTTGTACTACTTATTTATAGGAGAACCAGTGATTAGCTGTGGGGTGGGGATATCCAATGCAATTTAAAACTTAGTCCAGTATGATGACTTAAATAGTCTCTTTAGGTAGTGTTAAACTCTCTCTGAGATAAAAATGCTCAGTCTCTCAGTCTGCTTTTTACCCTGGGGTGGCTTATGGGTATGGGGCGAGCTGTGTGGCCTGTCTTCTGGCAGTAGGAAACTGACCATTTCCCTCTGTTTGATGTTCACTATTTCTTCTGGTCTCTGGGGTGATAACTTTTAACCTCCTAGTTGTGTTTGCCTTGCTGGTAAATGCTAATAATGTCATGGCTGGCGTAACTCACAGTCCGGCCTTTCTGGTTGGTCAGAACCTAGTGGTGCTCCCCAGATGGTTCGATCTCTTTGGACTCTGCCCTCTGAACTCTCCTGGTTGTCTGCCTTGTCTCTATCCAGCTGCTAGCCTGGAACTTCACACACAGCCTTTGCTGAAGTATCACCCTGTTTTCACAGTGGGCCCCTTGGCTGCCCCTCTAGCTCAGAAAATCTGAGTCTCAGAGCTTATTATTGCTTGGGCATATTTGGGAAAACTGTACCTCAAGATAATGGCTTGGTTTGCAAGACTATGAACTTGCAATGTAATCCTCCTGTTCGTGTGAGACACTGCATGTTATTTCATTTCGTCTCTTTGTACTTCCCTCACTAGTAAAACCTAATAGTTCCCCAGGCGGATGAATGCCATCAGACTAGGGCAAAGGTCAGATGCTTGGAAAGGCAAAATAAGAACAATGAAAATAATAATTTTCAAGGACTCTCATGATATATACACATATATGAGGACATATTTAAAGAGTCATATATAATTCTAAAGAAGCCTTAAATTTAAGGAATATAGGCTCTTTTGAGAGGTATATGTTGTATACATATATATGCATATATATTTTTTATATATGGCTAAGATATATGTGTATATCTATTATGTAGTTAAGATATAACATACATATTTAATATTAAGAGGTTTGTTTTCTTTGTATCTGTATCAACATTTTCCCATGACTAAACAATGTGATTTCATGCACACATTTTCTTCTCTTGTAGGACAGTTCGTGTTTGGTTAAAGAGAGACAGTGGACAATATTGGCCAAGCATATACCATGCAATGCCGTGTAAGTATCTGCATCTCTGTCTTGAAAAACCAGACATGCACCCTGACTCTCCTTCCTTCCCAGATTGCTTTCTCTGTCTTTTCTTCTTGAGTAGAGAAGACTAGGGTTGGCATTCTCATTATAATGGAAAGTACCATATTAAATCATTTTAGATTTTCCTAAGGCTTTCACTATGTAAAGTAAGAAAATTGTTCTGAAATTGACTCTGTATTCATAGTCTCTGAATAAGATTAATGGAAGAAGGACTGCAGCACATAGGCTGTCTGATTACAGCAGTCTCCATCTCTTTTCCAATTTTCTGTTTAACTATTTTATAGTGTGCCCTTAGACATTTAAATTTTGTCCAGTGATTACATTTGTGAAGTAAATTTGTCCTTGTATTATTGTTATATCATTTATTCAAATTCAAGGCATCCAGCATTCAATTCTCAAAAAAGTATTTGCTTAGGATTGAAACATTCTAATTAGAAGTCAATCTCATTTCCCCAAGATCTTACCTGAGAAATATGTCCTTGCACTGATAAATAATAAATCTTCCAAATATGCTTTTAAAAAATATATATGAGTGATTCTTAGACTGTTCCACCAAGAAGTTCCCCCATAGATAGAGAAGAGCTAGCTAAATTTCTGCTAAAATAGGAAATTTCTTTTTAGTGTTTCATTTTTAAAATTAATGAAGTTTTAGACATCCTAGTTCATGTTTATTTTAGTGTAAAATGATTATTTAAATGCCTTATCAGTTGTATTAATCATTTCCCTTAGTCCCTTCCCATCAAATCTTAATTAAAATTAACACCCTTGAAAAATCTCCTAGGTTTGTGTTTGGGCTAATTTACCCTCTGGCTTGCTGCAGTGTGTACCTCTTCCTTTGATATAAGTATCCCAGTTTCAGAAGTACATGCCATTAAATAGAGCCAAAATAAATGCATGCTAAATTGTAAATGTGTTCATGTTTATGCCTGTGGCATACTGTAATAATTCAAACAACAATTTTGCCTGTTTATGAACAAATGAATTATTAAGGATGTGATGGTTTTCAGTGATCTTCAAATTATCTCTGAGGCTTTGCATGTCTTTAGATTTTTGTAGTAAGTAGACGGTAACCACGAAGCTGAACTGAGTACTCGGCCCTTTTTTGTGAAGAAACTTCTTGTAATTCTGAATGCTGTATTCTTCCTTTACCTGTTTTGCTTCTGGGAGACACTGTTATATGCAGTGGGCCCAAGATAAACTTTCTTTTTAAGCCATGGCAGTGATGAGGGTTTAGGTAAATGGAAAAGGAAGGGAATTCTCTGATTTTTTTTTTTCTGATTTTCAGGTGATATAACCAGTCCTCTGGTCTGGCTTTTTTTTTATCAAATTTCATGCAGTATCTAGCTGAAAGAGATGGGGAAGGATTGTAATCCAGCAATTTGAAGTTGGCCTCAGAGATCTATAGGATACACACACACATGCACACACACACACACACACACACACACACACACACATATGTGGCAGACCTGGGTGAAATGATGGGGATTTGGAGATGGCAAGCAAGGAATCTTCCTGAGATGAGCATTAATAGGAACTTCATGAAGACACAGGGTCCTAAGTGGTTGCTTACCCACTCCCTTCCCCATGTGTACATACATACACATTTTGGTGCTATTCTCTAATGCTCTCTTTATTCGAATATCACTGAGAATACAGAGAAGTCTCTCGTTGCATTTTCATCAAGAATGACTAAAGGTTGCTTGTAGCTCCTACACCTGGCATTGGTGCTCAATAAATACTTATTGAAGGATTCAGCTTGGTAATAAAGATGAGTTTCCCTGAGGACATCATCCATTTTCCTTAGGACTGAACATGAACTTTGAGAAAGAGGACCTTCTGATTACTTGTATGCTTTGCCTACGGTATTCTACTGAAAGGGGTACAAATACTTTGCTATTCAGAGTGTAGTCTGTGGACCAGCAGCTTCAGCATCACCTGAGAACTTAATAGAAATGCACTGTTAGGTTCCACCCCAGAGCCCCTGAATCAGAATCTCCATTTTAATAAAATCTCTAGGTGATGTGAATGTACAAAGTTTGAGAAGATTGTCTTGTGACATTATAGCCAACATGTTGATGATCTATGTACATAATGTTTATATGAACATATGTAAAGCCTTATGCATATATAGGGCTGATTTGTAAATATATAGGTATAAATACACATGCTAGTCAATCAAATATTTACTGCACACCTACTGTATATAGGCCACTGACCTGGGTGCCAGAGATGTGCAGATGAACAAAGTACATATGGTCAAGATGATTTCAGTACTTTTCATTGTTGGGTGGCTCCACTATTGTGTAGAGGTAAAAGACAAAAGGCTACATTCATCACAATTGGTCAGAAATTGGTTTTTATGTTCCTAGGAATCTGACTCATTCAGATGATATAGTAACTGACCTCTGAGCAAGAATATAAGCTTGTTTAACCTCAAAGAGGCAGAATCTTCACATAAGGAAATAAGCTACATTTCAATTGATTGGAGAACCTGAAATAGATTTGAGTTTCCAAGGGATTGTTTTGCAGTCCTTTCTATTGAAAGTTGTTTTGCTAAAAGGTTACTCAGTATGATCCTTAAATAAGAGTTATGTGGCATTAGTTACAAAATGAGGGGAAAAGTACAATATATCTGGAGGCTATAATATGGCTAGCAGAAGGCAGATATGACCATATTGTGTTTATATGAGTATATAATAAGTGGTATTCAAAATACGGAAGAAAAATATTCTGCACATTTAAAATATGGCTTATTTGCTTATTTCGTCCATTTAAATATAGTGGTGTTCATAGTGTGTTAGGGAAGGCAGACATTAAATGAGCACCGGCCATGATGTGTGCTGAGTGTTACGACATGGCAAGTAGGTATCATGGGCACTTGGTCACAGAGTCTCCATGAGGAAGGTTCATTTTAAACCCTGCTCTCTATGGAGAATTGGAGGATGACTGCTGACTTGTTTTGTAGTTTCCTATAAACTAATTTTTATGCATGAATGAGAAATCAGGGCCTTTCCATATCAAATATTCCTTCAAAAAAGAATATCCTCTTGGTGTATCTCACATAACAGCTGCTAATTGTCTGAGACGGTATCAACTTACAACCTACCCACCTGGGACCCTGCCTGAGCTTATAAACCAGAGAGGGATCTTCCTCAGGGTACAGAGTTGAAGTTTCAGTTGCAGCCATGAATGTGATTATTGGTTCCAGGGTTCTAATGGATCCCATTTTAACTACCACGTTTGTATCACATTACAGAGAAAAAGCATGCGAATAGCACAGGCGTTCCTATTTTGGTGGTTGAGTTATTTCAGATTTACTAACTAGGCCTGCTGTTCATGGGATCAGATGAAGGAGAGATGGGGAGGAATCTCATGCAAGAGGTAGGGTGGCAGGTACTGGAGATTTTTCTTACTCTTTGAGAGGATTGGGTGGCATGCTGGGCCTTTATTGCCCACCTCTCCCCTGGGTATGGAGAATCGGGAGATCAACATGGTCGCCAAACACGTGACTGGGAGGCTTGTGGGAACCAGAGCCTCAGGCGGGAGTGTTGGAGAAGTGGAAAACCTCTGTGGGTTCTGTTGCCAGGGCAGGCAAGCGGAATTTACTTTGGCTCCCAACTATTTATGAATTTATCCCCAAAGCCAAACAGAAGACGTTTTTTTTCACAAATAGTTACAAACAAATAGGCACACGTAAAAGCAATAAAATGACCTATTTCATCATCTTCTCAGGTCTCTGCTTTGGCCCGGTGAGATGGCATTTGCCCAGTCCGAAGTTGGGGTTGGGCCCATCAGTTTTCTCACAAGTACGGCCACCTCACCATCTGCTCAGCCACCGCTTAAAGTATAGGAACTCAAGTCCTCACTGAAACACATAATTTTGAGCTGTCGGCTTCCCGGTTTTTATCAAAAGCATGGTTGAGAGAGAGGCTATTTGCAGTAGACAGCACGAAGGATATTCAGTCTGATTATTTATCTAAATTCTGGGTTTTCCCACTTTATGTTAGGCTCTGCAGAAACACCTTTATTCCTTGTGCCCTTTTCTTATACTGATGTGTACATTATATGAAACGCTTTGTAGCTGCTTTTGAATTGTCTACCATAATATGCAGCACCCCTTTTATGAAAAAGTATGAAGGGACAATATTTTTCAGATATGGGGGCTGGAAACCCTTTGCTTTCTTGAAGGCAGAGCTTCCCAGCCTGTGTGCCACAACCTACTTGGTGTGGTTGGTCCACAGGGATTACAGTACCCTGAGAATCGACTGCTTAGCTGAGAAGGGGCGTGGGGGCGGGTGGAAGAGGGGTAGATGGAAGGGTTAGTCTCTTCCATTTACTTCAGTGGCTGCACAAATATAATTTTCTATGTGTATATCATGAGGCGAAAAAGTTTGGGGGAAACAGCACGGAGGGCTTGGTACTTGGTCCTTATGGATAATGTGAAGCATGAAATGTGCTAAGTTCCCCAACAAATCCTTAGTTTAATTTTCTTCCTGTTCTTATATATGTATTTTCCCACAGTTGTAACTTGTTGTGTATTTCTATTTTTTGGTTTTATTGTATCTGCTTTTTAAGCCATTTCAAACTCTTTGTGAAACGAAGTGGGAAATACATTAAATAAATTATCTTAGTTAAGATGAATGTTTGAACATAGTCTATTGTTTACATTAAATTCACCCCCCAAAAAATGCATTGTTTCAAATTGGAATATTCAAAACAGCTTGTAGGTTAGAACCTGTGCTTGGGGAATGGGGGAAAACTGGAATTTGATTTTCATTTTGGCTGTCTATTTGCTGAGTCATTCTGGGCAAGTCTTTTACATTTTCTCTGGTTTGAAGCCTAACAGATAAACTGTTTTCTTTGTTTTCAAGTTTGCAAAAATATTTTGGTTATCAGATATGTCAAATAACTATTTGTAAAATACCCTCGGTTTCTTGTATACTGTCATTGCTGATGTTAACCCAGAGTTATTAGGAACAATCAACTAATTTGTGAGTTTGTGGGTGGGTTGGTTTCCTTTTCCCATTTATTGAGACTGTAGTCTTAAGGCAACAGGTAACTCGAAATTGGGGATTTGGAAAATTAAGTTGATTAATATAGTCATATGCTTTATATCTGGACTGAAAATGAGTTATTTTGTATGTAAACTGCAAACGTTAGTTTTCTCCTTGGTGAGGAAGACTTTAGACAACTTAAGACTGTAGAGGTGGTTTGTGTACTTATCCCACCTCATCTGCTGGATTTCTGGAGTTTTGGGGAAAAGTTCATGTGGACAGATTAGTGGTAGAAAGGTATTTAAAATAATGGACTCAGAAGTTTCTGTTTTTATAAAGTAGTGATTGTTTTGGAGACTTTTGAACATGTTTAACTCCATTGAGGGAGTTTCTTGGCAGACTGGAAGATATGTGTATAATTGAGAACTGCTGACTCTGTTGTTTTAATTTATACCTTATTTCAAATAATTCCTGGGTTCCTGGCTGTGAAATGTATTGCTCCATTTGTTGGTTTCTTTTTGATACAGGTTATATTATAAAACCATGTGTAAAATGTTTTTTTGTTAAAACAAAAATAAATAAAAACAACTTATTGTTTTTACTATTTACATATTAAAAACCATAATGTAATATGATCTTTTAATTCTGTATTTACTAAGAAGAAAAGGTACCCAAGGAACTTTTGATTTTTAATGGAAATGAAGGAAAACATAGATTATCCAAATCGAATGTACCGGATGTTAATTAATCTAAGTACAGCATTTATTTAGCATACTCTTATTTTATTTTCATCTGACAGGGCATTTTAAAATTTACTGTAGTTAAATCACTTTACTATAACTTAAAACTTGTCTGGGAGAAAAAGTGACCACTTCTAATTCACTGTAACTTTGCTGATGTTACTGAGACTAGATTAAAAGAAAACAAAATGATTAAGTTTAGTGGAGTGCATAAACGTTTGATTTAAATGAAAAATGCTTTTTCGTGCTAAACAATCGAAGTCCTAATTATAGAAATGCTAATGAAATAAGGCATGGGTTGAGGACTATAAATCTATTATGATAAATACTATTCTGTGACAAACAGGGCTGAGTGAAATAGTGTCCATGAATTAAATCTTTGCTTTGTAGGGGTGTATTGCTCATTGGAAGCTCCATTAAAGACCTATAACACCTGAAGTTTTATTTGCAGAAGTATCACTGTTTATTTAGTTTTAAAGTTCCAACCAGAACCTCTCATGAAGATTAGTGTCTCCTGCCAAATAATGCCTTTAGCATTGTAAAGCACTGTGATTGAAATCCAAGCTTAACCTTCAGTGAAACTTGTGTTTATTTGAGCAAAGTTCAACCGGTCAGTAAAGGACAGAAATAAATTAGCCATAAAATGAAAGAATTACTGATATAATAGAAATTAGGAAACTTTCCCCCAAATGGAAGTATTTTGAGACTGCCTCTTCTCTACATTTTTTTAAATAAGTAAGGGCAATTTTTTTTAATACCAATTGTTGGATAGAAGTATCAAAAATGAAAATAGTCACTTTCTCTCTAATCCATTTAATTATTGACTCTGTTGAGGTTGATGTTGGTCTCTGGAGTCCCCTTTGTCTAGAGTTCATATCTCTTGAGCTTTCTGCCTTCGAATTATATGGTCATTAATATAACCACCCATATTGGAGCTTCTCTTTATTTTAGTTTTCCCTGAACTTTAAGCTGAATAACTGCCTTAAATCACAAAGCCTTCATTTTACCAAACACTCGATGTTATGAAAGTGTTTAATTTTAAAGGTGAGACTTTGACAGACCATCAAGGTCTAAAGTCCTGATACTAATGTAAGAGAATAAGAGGTCCCATTACCCATAGACTGCACAAATTTCTTTTCTGTTTTACTTGTGCTTTTCATTGCTTTCTAAAATTTTTCCAGTACATTCTTTTGACTGTCATTAGTCTGAGACAAAAAAGGTAGATGGGAAACCTTATTCAGGTAGCATGGAAAATGAGCCATATACTATTTTATCAAGAAACCGTAATCATTTTTTCCTACATTTTAATACAAATGGAGGGAAAAATATAGGAAACTAAACTATAACATCAACAAGGCCAGTGTCAAGGCCTTGAGTTTTAGTTATTGGGTGAATGTAGGAGCAGTCTCAGGCCAGCTACATACAGCATGATATATGTAAGAGGTCTTGGCAAATGCGGGTCACCCTACAAATCTTACTCGGTGTGGTTATTATTTCTCATGGGGAAAAACAGTTAAAGGCGAGGGTTATAAATATATCTTCACATTTTGTATCATGCTGTATTTATTTCATGTGGAGTTCAAGGATGCAGCTTTGATAGAGGAAGTCAGCAGCTGTATTATAATTTTATAGTTCTGGTCAGGCAATTTCACTCACTCTTTGGAGAGAGCAGTTTCAAGGTGGGAGAAAAGAACAGTCTCGCAGCCAGTTCATCTCTAACTTGCATGTTTAGACATCAGAGAGACCAATTATTTATTTATTGCCTTATAAATTATTAGTTTTACAGCATTTAAAGCAGAATTCTTGTTTGTGAAGCATCACAACTATTTGTAGCCATTTCTTGCCACCTAGCTACAAATGTTGTGCTTAAATCATATTTTGTTTGTCTCCTCTGATTCTTCCTGCGAAAGGATTCCCTTTACCATTTAGTCATAATTACCTTTACTTTACTGTATCTCATTATCCTTCCCCAGACAGTTTTGCCTGTTTAACATTTGTCTTACATGGCTAGAAGACCGTTTCCTGTGGGCTATAGAGTTGCTTTTTTGTTAATTTCTGCTAAGTTGAGGTTAGAAGGATCTTCATGTCAATCTGTTTTTCCTTTGACCCTCACAAGGAAAGATATTTACTGTAACAACAAAGCTGGGCATCAATATTGTTTTGGATTCACTTTCTGCCTCTTTGGCCCTACCAGGGGCTATGGGTAACCAACCCAGGGCCTCTTCTTGTGGGAGTATCACAGTTGTGAAATGGTTTGAGAGCATGATAAGACTCATGTACCAAAAGCCTTTATCTACATACACACGCATACACACACACACACACACACACACACACAGAGGTTTGCCTGCTGTTTTCCCAGAATGCCTCTTCGAAGGGGTAGTAGTACCTTTGGGGTCCCTGGGAGCTAATGCTGTCTAACTCTGGCATTCCCCTATCTAGAACATCTTTGGTTCAGGCATATGAGTTCTAGAACAGTAGGATTTCTGTTAAAAATTTCTTTTGTTTATGCTCCTTTGTAGGAAAAGTCTTTCGCTTTTGAATTCTGGGGGTTTTTCCTTCTACATATAAAAATGATTTGAATCAAGGAGGTGAAATCAAGCCTTACAGTTCCTATATACAGTTGGTTTCACAATCTATAAATTCCTTGATGGTGGCAGTAATGCCTTATATATCATTGTAGCACATGCCTAGAATGTAATAAGCATTCTAAATTTTCGTTGAAAGAATAACAAGAAATATAGCAAATGGAGGGGACAAGGAATAAAGAAATAGTGATGTAGATTTAAGGGTAGCCTATGCAATGTTGTAAAAAATTCTTTTAAATCACATTCAAAGATCAATGAGTTTTCTAACTATAGCAAAACCAGATAAGAACTTTGAAGGAAATCACGGGAAATATTTTTAGATGGTCAGGCAGGCAGCTAAATGATAAGGTTGTTTCTGGCTACTCTGTAGCCCCTTAGGACTGCAATTGAGTTTTGCTTCATATGCTTATGCTTATATCTTATAAATTGTTAGATATTTAAAATAAATTTTAATAGGAACAGCAAAACAATAACATTAAAAACAATGTTATAGAAATAATCTTGTCACTTGAACACAAGAACTATGCTTAGTGTTCCCATTTGCAATGTACTAGTTTTGTGTGTGTGTGTGTACTTTACATAGTTGTAATTGATGGGTTTTTTTATTTTGATTTGTTTCAGTTAACATGATAATTTTCCATGCAATCATTAGATTTTAATGTTATGGGATTATGAGACATGGCATTTTAGCATTTGTATAGAAATTGTGTTGACATAGTTTATAGGCCAAGGGCAACTAACACTGACTTCCTTAGGGCAGTGCATTAAATATAATGTGATTACTTTGTTCAGCAGTGTACTTTTGGGAATCCAGTTTCATTTTGTGGCTAACCAGAAAGAAGATAATGTGTTGTACTGGCGTAAGTTTTGGGGGAAAATTCTTTTTTGTATGCTTTTATTTTCTGAATATATCATCATGGAAAATTAGAAAAAAGTTAAATACTTTATACAGTTTAGAAGATTTTTTTTGTTGTTTCATTCAGGGCCCTTTTATATAGAATGAAAAAATGTTACTAAGTGATGTGTTTTTGAAGTGGCTCTGTCAGTAGAACTTGAAGTTCCTTTATAGTTTAAAGATAATATAAATTGGGCGTTTGAAAATGAGACTGTGTGTTTGGTCTTTGAACCTATTCCGACTTTTTTATGTGTGACCTTGGGTAAGACATGTAATAATAACTGTGCAAAGTAGGAATAAAAATATTTGATGCTGATTGTGATTATGATGATGAGTAGTTCATGATCTACATGGCTACTGTAATATGCGGGGCGGGGGGTGGGATGACGTTTAAAAATTGTGCTGGACTTTTTAGAACAACTGTTTTAGCATGGGGTAAATTGTCAAAAGGCTTCCATTCTTAGGAGCAAGCATAGGTTAGAGGAGAATGCAGGGGCCTGGAAGCAACTGTTTAGTAAGCACTTGGTGACCACACGTGGCTTCTGGGCATGCTTCATTTACTTAGGCTCAGGTGTACTCAGCCAGTCAGTCTTGCAGAACAGGAAGTCCCAGTCCAGGACTGGGTGTGCTGACTCACCTGGTCTCTTTCCTGCAATGTCTAGCCCTAATGATGAGTTGGTTCTCTTTTTAGATTGAGACACATCTTCAGTCGTTTTCAATCAGCAGCCTCCAGCATACCTCCTGAATGCCAAAAGCAAAAAACTCCCTTTAGTTCACATGCCCCAAATTAATTCTGAATCAAAAAATAGATTTCTATACTAGTGTGTGTATGTGTATGTATGGGGGTGAAGAGGCTGGGGGGTATAACAAGATCTTTCTTTTGTTTTCCTAGTTCAGAAAAAATAGGTTGTTTCTATTTAAGATAGAATCAGGGTGGAACAGAAAGAGTGGTAAACAGAAAAATTACACAGTGCAAAATATTGTTAACCTAGTCAAGTAAAGTTAGACTCAATACTGACAACAAGCTGAGCCCAAGCCCCTTGGAACTTGCCCAGGTTGAGAATATCTTATTTGTTATATTCGTTGAACAGATAACTGAAAAACTAAGGATTGGTTGTAAAATACTGTTTTTGTTTTTTGGTGAGTGGGAGTTAAATGAACTGTTTTTCAGGAAATAGAGGGGGAAAATAGCCCCACAGTTTTAGCTAGTTAGGCACTCCTAAGTGGATGAGAATCATCGTTTTGTTAATTTCATCAACATGTTCATTTCTTTCAGCTCCATGTTCATGCATGTCTTTTAACCCGGAAACAAGAAGACTGTCCATAGGTCTAGACAATGGTACAATCTCAGTAAGTACACATAAATAAGATTTCCAGTTGAAATACTTCCCTTCCTGTGAAGTATGTATATTTATTGTGATGAGAATTATTTATTAGTTTTTTCAAATTAACGGAATCATTTTCTTGCTAAGTAAAGTGGAAACTGCAGTCTAGCATATTATGGTAAGAGATTCTGTGTAAGGAGAGCTGTCATCAGTGTCCACTTAAATGCTGGCTAGATTCAGCTTGACCTGCCATGCACACAGTGGCTGGTATAGGGGCACTGGGAGGCTAGCTAGTGAACTGCGTGAATCTGCCTTAGTGAGAGCAAGCTGTGATACTAGTGGCTTTAATCAGATGGTTAATCATGACGTAGACACCAGCAACAGAACAGGAAGAAAACACTTTCTCTTACATCTGTATGTGTGATCTTGTCTTTGATACTTTGTGTTCTCTTCCTTCCCCTCTTCCTTCTGCTTCTTGTCTTCTCAGCTCCCTCTAGCATCTGAATAGAATTCTATAAATTTGTATGAATTCGTAAAGAAAGTATAGAATCTAGATTTAGTCTGTAGGGTAGATCCAAATGAATATTAGACCCTTTGATTATAGATCTTGAGGGAACTGAAATGATTAGAAATTAAAATTTTGAGTTTTATCTATCTTCTTAATTTTTTTATGTATTTAGTTTCTACTAATGTATTAACTAGTAACAAGACTGATCTGGTAAATTCTCCATTTGGTACACTATCCAGTATTGCTTTTAATCCTGGGCAAGCGGGATCCCGCTTTGGGACTGGTAAATTGGAAGGCCTCTACTCTGATCACACTTCCCCCATAGGGTGAAGAATCTGAGGGCCAAGGGGATGTGACTAGCCCACACCCTCACTCTCTACCACCCCATCCTATACCTACCAGGACTCTGGAATTTCCTGCCCCCAAACAGCTCAGAGCCTGCTTCCAGAGTCTGTATGGCCCTTTTTCCTGGATCTCTCCTTAGGAGGACAAAACCAGTGAATATTTGCTTAGGCCTGAGAGATGACAAAGGGGTAGCAGTCTGAGGTGTGCAAGGCCCCTCAGGGTGTCCACAGAACTGGAGAATGGGAAGAGAAGGGGATGGGCTGGCCCTTCTAACACCAAAAAGTGGACCCCAAAACTGGGGTCCAGCCTGAAGGCAAAGAAGGTTCTTGGCTTCATGCAGGAAAGAATTCAAATGCAAGACTTACGTTGGAAATGAAAGCAGCATTTATTAAAGAAACAAACAGCACACAGGCTACCCCATAAACAGAGTATGTTGTTGGTGAGCTCTATTTTTGGTTATCTCTTGATTATATGTTAAATAAGGGGTGGATTATTGATAGGTTTTCTGGGAAAGGGGTGGAGATTTCCAGGAATTGGTGGCTCCTCCTCTTTTTCTACCATATAAGGTAACTGCTGGGGGTTGTCACGGTGATTGTAAACTGTCATTGGCACTGGTGGGAGTTTCTTTTAGTATGCTAATACATTATAAGTAGGGTATAATAAGCTACCAGGGCGAGTAGAGCTTGTTCTTGTTACTGTCTTGGCTCCTATTGGTCTTAACCAGTTTCTTCACTGCATGTTTTCTGGTTTTTGTCAGAGACCTTGCTTTGGGTCTCACAACTTTTCAATGAGTTGGGCCTGCCAGTTTCCTCCCTCACTCCCATGTGAGCACATTAAGGTGTGGAACTTAAAGGAGTCTAAGAATTCTAAATTTGGAACTGTACCTTCAGGTAGTTGAAGGTGTATTTGTCAAGAATGGAGGATAAGACCATGTGTTATATAATAGTTTAACTTGACTTGTAACTTTTAAATACTTAGACATGGAATGTGGGCCTCCATCTGTAATCTTGCCCGGCCTCTACAAATGTTAGTGGGCCTGAAGTTTTCTATTTGACCTTTAGTCAAAATATTTGTTTGGTGGCCTTTATGGGAATATTAACAATATTTTAAATATAACTCAGCCTATTGACAAATATTTATAGAATTAAATCCAACCCATTTAGTAGATTTGTAAACTCTTCCTTAGGTCGACAGAAGAGAAGTTTATGATTGGATCGTTGTCTAGTTTGAAGAGAGCCATTTTAAAAAGGAGGCATGTGTGTGGAATAAATTTATTTTTAAAAGACAAAGGGAGATCATTGGATTATTCAGTGAACTTCCGAAGTGTCCCTTACAAAGGAAGTCTGCAAACATGAGCTGAGATCTATCTATTGCCCAACAGTTCACAGACTAGTATACGTAACACTCACTGTCCATGAAAAGACTTAGGTTTATATAACATATGGGTGGTTCTTTGTACTTTTGATATTAATATGGGTTGTTAATAGGTGCTGATACATTTGGCTTTGAAGGCAAGAAAGGTGAGCAAAATAAGTTATGGAGAATTCTAGCTATTTATTGTATGTAAGAGAAGAAACCATCTTAGGCATTATTATTCCTTTAGTAAATGAAACTGCCAAAGAACCAGAACATCAATCAGGCTCTGGAACTGTCTCTTCTCTAGGTATGTCAGTACGGTGTCAAGACATCAAACCTTATCTTACTCTGATCTTCCAAGAAAGATTGAGGCCCCTGACTTGTGTGAAATAATTTCCTTGAAATTTCCTCCTTTATGTTGCTAAGGAAGATGAATTGTACATTCTGCCTATTCCTGTCTGAAGAATTATAAAGAGTGCTAAGTTAGAGGAAGATACACTGAGAGGACAGCATGTTTAAGGTTCAGGATTCTCATGGATCACTGTAATAACAGGTTCTTTACTGAAAATACTTAGTCTCTGCTGTTTGATAATTTACTTCCTAGACATGAGAAATTGTAGTCAGACACTATGCATTCTCTGGTTCCTGAATATAGCAGATAAATTTTGAGAAGAAATACTGGTTAACTTATTTTAAAACTAAGAAAGGATGAAATCAGAAAGTAAATCTTTATTTCATTTTATTTTACTGAATAAAAAGAACACATTATGTAAGATTTAAGAGACACTTAAACTTATGTAACTGAGTAGTAAAGTAGAGATGACGTAGAGATAACAAATAGAGACCATTCTTTCAAAAATTTAGCCACAAGGGAATGAGGGAGAGGTTGAGCACTGGAACTAAGATCGGATGGGAGACAAACAGCGAGAGGGTCAGAACAATTTTGGAAAATTTAGCTGTGGGAAAGGATGAGGACCCTTGAGATAGAAGGGAAAGAGAAAGAGAAATGTCAATACATTTCGAGATATAGGAGAGGAACGCCTTTTGTTTTTTTCTCATGAAGTAGCAGGTGAGATCTCCTACTGAGAGAAGCTGAAGATGGGGTGAGAGTATATTTTCATCCCTCTACGTTTTGCTCTTTCTGAGTGTATAGCCCAGAATCATCTTCTGCCATCTTGGTCTACATAGTCCTAATTATCTTTCCAGACCTAGTTCAAATGTTACGATTTTATTTTATTTTTTGGCAGTTGGTTCCTGAGGCCTACCAATTGAAATTAATCACACACAGTACTCAGTAGGGTTAGCTGTATTGTAGTGCCTATTTAACTTTTGTTTTGTAAAATGTTTTTAAGTCGGTCTGTTCTATTATTGGGTGTTGAGGCCTTGGCCGGTCTTTTATTCATCTCTTCTCCTAGCAGATCTTACTGTGATTCCTTGTACAAGTTAGGAACTCAATGAATAATTTGTTAAATAAGTTTATTGACTAAAGTATAAACACTATTATTATTTAATAAAGCTGGTTGTAATAAGCACTTGCTTAAATTCTGAGATAGCTTATTTGTACAATTCTATTACTATTCAAAATAAATTTATTTTTACAATTCTATTACTACTCAAAATGTTTATACAATTCTGTAGGGGAAGAAGATATGCCAGTAATTTAATTCATCTTGAGTTTTCAGTATTATCTTCTGTTTTAATACTGAAAGAATTCAAATTGTGCTAACTGCTATTCATGCTGAAGTAGGACTTAAAACTCTCAATTGTTGTATCTCATGTATTCTAACCAACCAAGAAATATTTAAGTTTTAATTATGTACAAAAGATTATGCTCCATTCTAACATAATGTAGCTCCTGGTCTCAAAGAGTTTATAATTCAATTGTGGAGACATTTTTCTTTTTCATGAAAAGTGAAGTTACGAAATAAGTAATACAAAGTAAACAAATAACAGCAGAAGTAGCAGGACACCAGTGAATGTGATTTTGGCAAGGCATTGAGGTCAGAAGAGAGTGGGAGACGGTGGTCTGGGAGAGCTCCATGGAGAGTGGTTATGAACTGGATTTAGAAGACAGGCTTGGATTTGATTAGCTAAAAAATTAATGGCATGGGGAAAGAAAACATGGAGGTAACAAAGGGCAAGAAATATTTGCAGAGAAATCAACCAATTTGGAAAGAAGTTTAATGGGGAATTGTGAAAGCCTTGACTCAGGATGAGTGGTTAGCATTATGTAAAGGAACTAGATCCCTGCCAAGGAAGATTCCCCCCAATCCCAGCCCAAGACTTTCTACTATATTTAAAGGGGATGATTGACTGATGAGGAAATGTCAACACAGAACTAAAGAATTTCCATTAAATTAATTTCTATCAACCCTAATGAATAATGGCTGTAGGAAAGTCATAGAGATGTATGTATCTTTACGTATTTTCTTCTTCATCAAAATTGTTAGGGAACCAAAATTTTTATTAATATCTTGCCAAAGTAAATGCATACTCATTAAAGATTTTTTTGAACAAGGCTCCAAAATAATAAACTCTCTTTTCTCTGAATACTAATCTCATGTATGCGTTGTAGGAAGTTTGATTGGGATGAGAGGTGAGGATTGATCTATACAACAGTTATCATTCAGAATGGTGATTATTATATAAAAAAATAATGATATTGACCATGTATCGATTTGTTGTTGTTGTCTTGGTAATTCTTGTGGTTATTATACTTTTATAGTATGTATTACTGTTAATTCACATGGGTGATCCAAGGGAATGAAAAAGGAATGAAAACTAAACATTTGTCAAACAGCTACTATGTCCCAGGCACTCTGCTTTAAATATAATGCCTCATTCCAGCATTCCACAATAATCCTATGATATAGGTAGTATTATTCACATATCTCAGATAAGGAAACAAAGGCCTGGATAATTTACATACCTTCTCTAGCTTACTGAGCTAGGAAGCAGCTCAGCTGACATGGGAACTCTGCCTGTGTGCAGTGAAGCCTAGGCATTCTCCTTAGTTTATGGGTCTGTCTCCTTCCTGTACTGTGAACTGCCTGTGAGCAAAGACCATGTCTGCTTCAGCTTTGTATCCTAACAGAGTTGTACAGCACTGTAGATGCTTTGTAAAATATCAGTTGAAAGAAGGAAAGAAGCCATTTCAACTCATCTCATCAGGGTGCTAAAAACAAAATTGGGCGCTAGGCTGGCAGGGTAAATATACTCTCAACAGTTGACACAATATGTGCAGATCCTGTGTTTAAGTGAGTAGTTTGGGCCTACGGAATAATTTGACATCCGTATACCGCTTCTTGAAATTCATACACAGAATATACAGAGATATACATTAAGCAAGCAAATAAGAAACCTAAGTAGAAATATAATGTGTTCCTGACAGTTCGTGGGACCATAAAATATGCTGTTAAATCTTCGATTGCCTCCTTTTTACCTAGACTAGAAATCTGATGAATTTTTGGGATTATTGAAGGAATATGCCTTCTCACATCATTCATATTTTACAATTTTAGAGTATACTTTACAAGAATATCACTGTTTTTATCTGTTTTATCAGTGGTATTCTTTAGAGAACATGTTTTGAAATTGTGTCACATGATGGACTTTATGATGGTGTATGTCTTGGCAGAATCTCATAGATAGGACAGCTTTATCACAGGTCACAGAAAATACTCAGGGAGAGAGTTCTTTCTGTAATAGGGAAGCAAAAAAGATCCCCATTCCAGAAGCCTCAAGGGAGAGGAATGCAGTTTCTATAAAAGAGGATATTACTTTTTCAAATAAAAGGAGAAATTACCTCTTCGAAAATATGATATTTAGCATCTTCTAGAAGGAAATCCAAGAATCATCAGAGCTGTTTTGATCCTCTGAAACCAGGATTTTGGACTCTGTTTTATTATATTCACAAGGTCCAAGATATTATAGTGTTCGTAACAGAGCTCGTGCAGTTCTGGGAGAACAAGATGAGTCATTACTGGTTATAGCATATCAATACGTGGAATATTAGTTTTCTAGGGCTGCTGTGACAAAGTATCACACGCTGGGTGGCTTAAAACAACAGAGTTTATTCCCTCACAGTTCTGGAGGCTGGAAGCCTGAAATCAAGATGTTGACAGGGCCATGCTCCTGAAGGCTGTAGGGGAGAATTGTTCCTTGCTTTTTCCTAGCGTCTGGTGGTTGCTGGCAGTCCTTGGCATGCCTTGGCTTATAGACAGGTCACTCCAATTCCTGCCTGCATCTTCACATCACCTTCTTTTCTGTGTCTCTGTGTCTCCATATCGCTTTTTTTTTTTTTTAAGACGGGGTCTTGCTCTGTTGCCCCAGCTAGAATGCAGTGGCATCATCAGGGCTCACTGCAACCTCAAATTCTTAGGCTCAAGCAATCCTCCTGCCTCATCCTTATGAGTAGGTGGAACTACAGACATGTGCAGAAAGGGACAGGCCTTGCAAATATAACAGGAAAATACCGAATCCCACAATTTCCCCAGTAACAGTTAAAGATCAATCCTATGAGTTCTCTCACTAATGGGGCACGGGCACGCTGCAGGAGTTCTGTTTTGTACAACTTCTGAAAAGAGCTGAATGGACAGAAAAGAGATGTAAATCTCTCTCTTTCAAAATTGTTTTTTTTTTTTTTTTTTTTTGAGAATCCGCTTTTTTACAGCCTAAATAGTTCCTGAGGGAACAGCAGGTTGTGAGCTCCAAGCCTCAACCATATCTG
Source organism: Indri indri (assembly GCA_004363605.1). Classification (NCBI taxonomy): domain Eukaryota; kingdom Metazoa; phylum Chordata; class Mammalia; order Primates; family Indriidae; genus Indri; species Indri indri. Next base: position 20,539 of record RJWJ010009971.1, on the reverse strand, counting down.
GAGGATAGAGTCACATCTCTTGTGATAATCCCTTCTTCAAGGAAAGGCAGAAGAGCCAACTCTTAGACTTTGACATCCTTGCAGTTTGTGTTATCTACCTGCCACCAAGGAGGAAGAAAGGAGCGGATGCAGCAGTTTCTCCACTGTACCTGCCATTTTTACAGCCTCCTTTAAAAAGCCCCAATAGCTGGTTTTCGGGGCCAGTGCATTCTTCCTCTTTCCACCTCCATGCTGGTCCTTTTCTCTTCCCATCAGGGAAAAGTAAATAAACCTCTTCTCTCTATCCTAATCTTTGTCTGGAAAAATCTTTCTCAAAACCCATATGCACTGGCATCTCTACCCTAACATGTGCCATGACGCCCAGCCAATTTTTCTATTTTTAGTAGAGACAGGGTCTGGCTTTTGCTCAGGCTGGTCTCGAACTCCTAAGCTCAAGGGATCCTCCCGTCTGGGCCTCTCAGAGTGCTAGGGCATGAGCCACCACGCCCAGACCCTAAGGCTTTCTTATAAAGACACCAGTCATTGGATTTAGGGCACTCCCTATTCTAGTATGACCTCATCTTAGCTAATTTTATCTTCAAAGACCCTATTTCCAAATAAGGCCACAGTCTGAGATTCTAGGAGAACATGATTTTGGGAGGACACTGTTTAACTCAGTACACCTTGTGATATTGTATTTACAGTATTTGCCTACCAGTGTTAAACACTTGATTTGGAAACAATTTTGTGAATGTGAGGTATGATGTCTTCAAGAATTATCCAAAGATATTAAAATAAGATGACTCAAAATCCTCTTAGGGGTGATAAGAAAATATTAGAATTGAAAGGGACCTTAATTCTTCTGCATCTAGTGGCACTCTCCTTTAGATGAAGCAATAGATTGGGTAGGTCACATGTCAAGATAGCGGTGACAGAGCTAGGACTTCCCTGAGCCCTGGACAAATTTTCTTTGTGTTAGACCAAGCCAGTTTCTTCATACAACTAGGACAGCCCAACTACAAGGCATTGCCCTAGAGTATTCACTAGGGCAGTGAAGTGTGCAGGAGCCCTTGTTATTCTGTGCATCTAGCCATTGTTAAAAGCACGGGAGGGAAGAATTTGAGCATTTACTCTAACAAGGTGTTTTGGATAAGTTGTTTATTACTGTGGGTTATAATGAGCCAACAGGGACTGAACCCAAATGGCACGGTCACATTCAACAGCAATGACAAGTAACCTCTGAATAAAGCAGTTCAGCTATACCCAAGCTAGTTGAGTGTACAGTCAGTCCACTCCTGCTGCAGAGAAAATCTTTCGAAAATCTTCACCTCAATTGGCTTAGAAACAGCACTGCTATAGCGGACTCCTGCTTGTCAATCATCATGATGCATTCCAGGTTTTGTACTTATAGAAGAGTTGATGTTGCTTCTGGAATTTCCCTGCTTTCCAGGATTTCTAGTGTGATACTGATTATGATCCTAATTATGAGAACAACAGAGAGTGAATTTGAAGAAAATTTCAGGATGTCTTGTGTTAAGAGAAATGTGGGCCTAGACTAGAATCTACAGGGTCTTCTTTTAAACTTACATAACCCCACTGTTACTTACACTAGCTTATGATTCTGTCATTATACCATGGTTTCCGCCATACGACACCACCATTTCTGAGTCAATTCATCCTTCTGAGTCACTGAGCTTTCTCATGTGAGTTCACTTTATAGGCTGTAAGGTAGCCATTTTCTTCTGAGTTTGTGTTAATAAGTTACAATGAACTTAAATATATACATATTTTAATACTATAGGTGTTGGAGCTATGCTTAGCAGGAAAATAGTACTAGGGTGCCGACATGCCGGTTGCTTGCTATTTATTTATGCAATATAATTCACCAAAGGTGGTTTTGTCAAAAGAAAACACTTGCTGTTACTGTGTGAGTTACTGTGCCTTCAACATTTGTGTGGATTGCAGACCTCTCAAGGGCAAACCTTCTGACCTAATTATGTCATTGTACATGTAGCCCTGTCATCTTTTGCTCAGTACCTGCATGTTATCTAAAAACTTGGTCAAACAACAGTAAATGCTATTGCCAAGAGCATTCTTTAACGTGAGATTAATTTGTGGCACCTCCATTGCAATTGTGAATTTTTGAAGGCCTTCTTGATCCAACTTTTAGACCGATCCTGTAGCATGAATACCCATAGGAGCTCCCAGATTGCTCTGTATAAATTAGGTGCTGAAGAGATCCAGTAGGGTGAGTGGTGGATCGCAGTCATTTACCCACTATCTACTGCAGCTGCCTTGGCCACATCAATGTAGCACATCAGAAAGGCAATGGCTGCGAATTGATGAGTGTATTATGTTCCGGGTTACTTTCCCTTTATCTTAGGAAGCTTATACCTTAATAGTCTCTCTCTCTCCCCTGGAGTAATCATTGGTGTAATTATTTAGTTAATGCAGATATTCAGCATAAGCTCCACTAAGCAGGAACTGTGTTTGTTTGACTCTGTTACATCCGTGGCACTCATGAATTTTAAGTGCTCTGTAAATATGTATAGACTGAATCAATGAGTGAGTGAATGAATGAATATCGTTTATTGAGTGACAATATATGGAGGTTAAGAGCACAAGCTCTGGAATCAGAATGTCCAAGTCAAATCACAGCTGTACCCCCTCAAACTATGTCACATGGGGCAAGTTGCTTTACTTTTTATGTCTCGGTTTCCTTATGTGTAAAATGGGGATAATAATTGTATCCATTTCATAAGGTTGTTGTTGGGATTATCTGACATAATACATATAAAACTCTTAGAACAGTGCCTGTACATGTCAAATGCTCCATAAATACTAGCTCCTGTCAACGTCATTGTCATCAGCAGCAGCAGTATCCTCCGTTTGCAATAACCAGGAAGGTTTGGTCATGAGGATTCAGTAGGCCAGTTCCAAGGGGAGGAAGTATCTTAGTGGTGGCATATTCCTTAGGATGATTCAGCTTATTTCTGGTCCCGTCTTTAATCTTTGCCGCCTCATCACAGTAATTCAGCAGTGATTTACAAACATGGACTGTCAAAACACTATTTTTTCTGCAGAGAAGTTTCTTATCCAAGTTATTGCCATTTTAATCTTCATCATCCTCAAGAAAATTTTTGGGCTTAGAGAGATGTACTGGAGATGCTCCAACTGGATGATGGGAGAAGATGTTGCAAATTTCTCATCATAAATTACTCGGTCGTTTTAGTGGAGTGAGAATGTGAGAGGGGGTACGATCACCAGCCATCAGGAGTTACATTGTTTTCTATTTCTTTAGGAATCTGGATTTTATAGGCCAATGTCCAGAGAGCCATCTGTGGCCCTATAGTTTTGTTTGTTTGTTTGTTTTTAACAGTAGGAGTCAGTCTGTTGGTATCAAAAGTCTTTTCTTAATCATTTCCATCCAGACATTTGAGAACATTCTCTGTATACACAAATATGTTGCTAATTTTTACTTTGAGTTAATCTTTTATACAAACTAGAGCTGGATCATGGTTCTCATGTCACTATCCTTTATGTTGTGAGGTTCAGAGCCCAGATGGGGTGGCATTTCCATGTTAATCACCTTTGAAGGCATTCCTCTCGACAGAACCTTGACAACAGCAGAGTCGTGAAACATATTCTCCAAAGAGCCATCTGACATTTATTCTTTTGCTGTAAAGCTTGAAAAGTCACTAGAGGCAAAATGCATGGAAGAAGCAGTTTTTCTTGTATAGCCCTTACATTTGGTGCATTGCTGTCACCCGGTGCTTCTCCACCTACTCTGTGATCTGAGGCAGTCTTAGAAAAAGGCTGCCCTCTTGCTGGCTAGAGGCTTCTATTAGCAGAGAAGGGAGCGGTATTAGGTATGCCCTGGTCTCTGGGGTCAAGTGCTGGGCTTGTGTGTCTTTGTTTGACTGCAGTTGGATGCTAGCGTGACCCAGGGTGCTGGTGACCTGAATAGTTTTTCTTTCCAAGGTGCATGCTCCTCCCTGTTGATTTACTGCTCCTCCCACACTAAGCCTTGGATGCAGGCTCCACACCCCACTCATCTCCAGCTTCACCTCATTACAGATGGAGGAATAACTCTTCTCTCAGTTACCAGTGAATGTTTTACATTTTCCTAAATACACACTCATTTAGTGCAGGAAGAAAACCATCCGTATTAGACCTTAAGCTCACTGGAGCAAATTACGCAGTTGCAAAAAGACTGTTAACCATATTGGCACAAAGAACAGCTCAGCTTTTTCATTTGCAGCAATCACAGAGGCCCAGCTGGTTTCCTGGCTTGGAGAGAAGTCAAAACAGTAGGGCAGGTTCTTCAGCTCAGAGCTTTTCTGTTATAGGTAGGAAGAGAAAGGAGCTGGAAAGGTGCCTTCCAGTGGATTGAGTGGTGTCTTGGCCTTTTTGAGTCCAGGAAACGCTAAGTTCTCTCCAGATTTTTCTACTGGGTCTTCCTTCTCTGTCAGAGCCTTAGATGCGAAGGTCCCTGAGCTTCCGCCCTCCTGCTGCGTACTCTTTTTTGGTGATCTATTCCTTTGGCCTAATTATCCTGTACCTACAGTTCTCAAGACTGTGACTGATTCCCCTCTCCTGAGCCTGAGACTGCACTCCAATTTAGCATATTCTAAATAGAAATAATTCTTTCCCCCCCCCAAATATGCTCTTTCTTGTCTGTTCCTTCAGTAAATGGCATCACATGGAGTAGCCCCAGCCAGAAATACAACCCACATTTCCCTCAAACCGCACCACAATCAGTGCCAATGGGCCACTGACTTAACCTCAGAACTGTCTCCTGACTCTGTCTCGTTTTTTCTTTTCCCACTAGTACTTTTAAAATTTCTGTCTCTTGCAGGTTCGCTTGGATTATTGCAATAAGCCCCAGATTGGTCCCACAGCCCGTAGTCTCTAGTTTCCTCCAACTGCTCTGCCATCAGATCCCCGGAGTTCCACACGCACTCTGTGTGGAGACTCTCAGCCTCTCTCGGAAGGATGAAGTTCAGAGCCCTTAATTCCTTCCCTCTCTGTCAGCCTCATCTGTCAGAACCCTCCTACCAAATGTAAAACCCGTTTGGGTCACACATCCATGTCCATACATATGGAGTCCCTCCGCCAAAAATAGATGTCATCCCTCCCTGACCTCCTGCTCGCCCCAAGAACTCCTCTTCTACCTTTAAGTGTTGGCCTAAAGCCCCAAACCCATTCTTAAGAGAAGCCCGCCCTACTCCAGGGAAGGGTAAAAGACTCTGTGAGGATTCTCACACCCATTAGTTCAAATTTCTGCTTTAGTCTTTCTATATCATTAGTTTACAGGTATATTTCATTTATGTAATTATGTATTAAATAAGATAACCCATGTATACAGTCAACCCTTGGATAATGTGGGGGTTAGAGGTGCTGATCCCCTACACGTTGAAAATCTGTGTATAACTTTTGACTCCTCAAAAAGTGACCTACTAATAGCCTCCTGTTGATGGGAAGCCTTGCTGATGACATGAACAGTTGAGTAACACATATCTTGTGTATGTATTATATACCGTATTCTTATAATAAAGTAAACTAGAGGAAGGAAAATGTTATTAAGGAAATCATAAGGAAGAGAAAATATATTTACTATTCGTTAAGTGTAAGTGGATCATCATAAAGGTCCTTATTGTTATATTTACGCTTTGTAGGCTGAGGAAAAAGAGAAGCACTTGGTCTTACTGTCTCGGGGGTGGCAGAAGCAGGAGAAAATCTGTGTATGTGTACCTGCGCCGTTCAAACCTGTGTTGTTCAAGAGCCAACTGTAGTCCCTGTAAGTGTTGGTAAATAATACTTAATACATTTAGTAAGTGTTAATTTCCTTATTTTCTTTACCTTCATTAGCCTGAGCAACTTAAAGGCAAGAAACATGCTATATTCACTGGCATTTCCAATACCCACTAGAGAGCCTTGTGCAAACTGGAACTGCCATAATAGTTTTGGAATGAATAAAAGCCAAACCAGTTTCCATCCAGAAGTTCTTTCTCCTTTCACCTTCATTCTTATAGCCATCCTTTTAGAAGCCCTTGTTTCCCACCAACTGATAGGGAGGAAGCAATTGGTTTATTCTCTTCCCTCCCTTTGTCAGGTAGAGCTTCCTCAGAGTTTGTGAGAAATCATTGTTAATATACTTTGCCTTCATGCAGCAGGTGTCGCGGCGGTTGAGGTATGAACTTTGCCACCATGGAGGGCCACGTGTGCATTCCAGCTCTACCATCTTTTAGCTGGAGAATCATGGCCTGTGCCTCAATTTACTCATCGCTGACGGGGATAATAATCTGTGCCTCATGGGATTGTTATGAGGGGTACGTGAAAGAATTTATATAGAGGCCTTGGCACTCAGTAAGCCCTCAGTAAATGGAAATTGTTGTTTTTATGGCAGAAATTCTATTCATCTTAGCAATAGATGAACTTTAATTTACTTTTTGATAATGTTAATAATCTTTTTCTGAAATTAAAGACTACTATTTTTTACACAATTATTTGTCACCTCAAGTTTAAAAATTTTTTTTAGAACTCATTATTCTTAAACTAGTTTGTTTCTTGTGAGCACCATTTTTGGCTAATAAGATTAGATTTTACATGTATTGTTGGCTGTCTTTTTTTTGTTCTTTACTTGCTAAATACATGTTTATTTGTTTGAATAGTATTCAGGACTGAAAATTCGTGAATTTAAATCCAGAAAAAGAGATAATTATAACATTTCAGCATGGAGCCCATGGTTATAAACATGTTGCTTGAAAAAGCAACATGTTATTGTGTCTTCTGTTGACACAATAAGTAAAACATTGGTTAGTCCTGAGATTTGAGTCAAAAGTATATACTGTTCTATTTTTCAGCATTGATTAGGGAAAGTAATAGCTTAGCAATTAGGCTCTCTTCTTTTTTTCTTTTATTATTTGGATGTCTGATAATTGCATATATTTTCATTCAAACCTACTATGGGTAGCACTAAACCCCCAAATGAGACATCAATGAGCAAATTATTTAATTTTTCCCTGATGGTTTATCTAAATGAAAACATAAACTAATAAATATCACATTTATTAACTGCTGCCATCACTGGAAAAAAATACTTAATGTTTGTACAGTATATTACATATTATTATTTGCATATATTTCAAAAGTATATTAATAGAGAGCTACTACATATAACTTAATATAGTACTTAAAATAACACTTTTATTCTTTCATTCAATTTTTTAATAAATACGTGTCGAACACTTACTATGCGCCAGGCAGTGTTCTCGTTACTTGAGATATATCAGTGAACAAAATATACCCTCCCTCACCAAAAAATCCTTCTCCATGTTTATGTTGCATTTAGTAAAGTTTATATAAACAAGAAAGTTAATACATGAAAGAGATATATGTTAGAAGGTCATAGAAGTGATAAGTGCTATGGGGAAAAATAGAACAGAGTAAGGGGGATTGAGGATGTGAAGGTGGGGTACAGGGAACTGATTGCAATTTTTAAAAGATGAACAAATTAGGCTTCATTGAGCAGATGTTATTTGAGCAGAAGACTTGAAGACTGGAGGAGTGGGTCACACTGATATCTGGGGGGAGTCACAGCCAGTACAAAGGCCCTGAGGCAAGAGTGTTTATGATCCTAGTACAATTAAAATCTTGGCTTGATTAAAAAAATAAGGAATATTATTTCTTTATTTATAAATATTTACTAATTACCTCTCATACGTTGTATGATAGGAAAATTGCTGGACATAGGGAGATGCATGTGTTAGGAAAACAAAAACTCCATTCCTTAAAATCTACAAGTAAAGATAAAATAATCTGATCATAGCTAGCTCTAATTTAATGCAGACTATGATCAATAGCATCAGAGAGCTATAGAGTCTCTTGAAATTCAGAAAGGAAAGATCCATTCTGCCTGGGGTGATTATACGAAAGCAGACTATTATTCACTCTTATAGAGGGATAGGTTTGAAAAGTGATGGAGATTAGGGAAAGGGAGAGACTAGATCAAAGGCTAGAAGTGGGGATGTGCAGGTCACTGTCAAGGATAAATGTCATTTACTTGGAAATAAATGCATTGGAAGGGGCATGGGTTCAGCAAGGATGATAAGAATCTGATGACTGAATGTATAGGAGAAATTGAATGGGGAAAAAGGGTAGTCAGCAAAAAATAACTTCCAAGCCAAGCTCATGTTCAGCCATTACACATCAGTTGCTGCTGTCTACAGCCCGTGTCTGTTCTCAGTGGTCAATGTCCCCGCCATACCACTTGGTTCTACTTCCCGGTGTCAGGGTTGGGTGACAGGGATCACTGTGGATGCATTAGTGGTATGTGGTGCTTTGTGCTTATCTTTTCTTTCAGGTTTTTTTGTGATGTATTGTCATCTGGATTCTCCAAAGAGTGTAGAAACTTCAGAATTTGCACTGTGATTTTTTCCTGTGCTCATGGAAATTCAATGAGACATTCTCCTGGGTTTCAAATACCATTCTGAGTAGGCTCTTTGAGGTTTGCATGAGTCAAACTATCAGTGGATAAAAAATTCAGAAGATAGACCCAAGTTTTAAGCCAGAGCTATCCAACCAACTAAGCCTGTGACCTGGGGACAAGTCTCTTAGTATACTCTGGACTGTAGTTTCTCTATCTAAAGAATGAGTCACTGTGCTGAGTATTCTTTAAGAACCCTTACAAACTCCACAACTTGAGGAAATGCACAGCGTTAACAACCAAAGATCCAAACTTCTTTCACTAGCTGCTTTCATAAGTAGGAACAGTAGTCTTCAGCCTTAACTGTTAGGCCAAATAGCATGACATCAGGTATAAGCAATTTTCAATTTCAACAGGCAGCTTTTTTGTTTAGCATCATTTTCTCAAAAAGTTTTGAGCCATTTTTTCTGTTTAAAAAATAAATATCAGCAACTAGACTTCATGTAAACTGATCTCTCATGTCATTTGCTATTTAATATTATAGCAGAATTTTTATTGTGTATAAATATTATTTAAAATATACAATCTCTTTTACTATTCCTGAAAGGTGATGGGGGCACGGAGTACTTTCTCTAGTGGCTTCCTTTGGATGATACATCAGTTTTCTGGCTTCAGATTTTGGCCTTGAGCAGGATATTGCCCGTTCGTTGAATAACTTCCAAGAGCATTTATCCTGAAGATTCTGAAATTTGCCAGAGGCAGTCTTGGAAGTGGTTGCATCCAAACCTGTGTGTCTTTTTTCTTTCACCTTCTCCCTTCCATCCTCTTGGGAGAGATATTATTGAAAAGCCAACTGCATCTGGTTGCTGGCAGTCGGTGTTGAGGGACTGGGGGTAGCACAAAAACATGCTACCATTGATGAGAAAAGATGATGACAGGTAAACCATGAAGCACCCATGCAGACTGGAGGGGCAGCAGCCAGACAATTAAATGGTCTGTCTATGGAGAGACCTTGACATTGCTTTGTTTTGTGTGTTTTGTGTGCAAACCTGAATTTGAACAAGAATTTCTAAGAAGCATTTGTAAACCTGAATTTGTCTCTTTATAGGTGATATTTTGAATCCGGAGAGGCTCGCAGCTGCTGTCATTGCACAAACCCCAATTATCTTTTGTTCTCTTGTTTCAGAGGCTTCCATGTGTCGTGACATATGCCAGTCTTCTTGGAAATGTGACTGGGAGTTTCTTACAGGGTTCGGAGCCAAGGCTGGGGGATTGCAGCAAAAGCATTCCTTCCCCCCCACCTTGTTAAAACACATGTGGTCAGAAAAGATTAGGGTCACTAGACATATGACAGGAGGGGAAAAAAGGCACCTTCTCTCTCAGTTCCTGGGTGAGAGAATGTCCCATTGTTTGGTAGCCAGTGAAGCCTCTTTTCATAATTATAAAACAAACAAGAATAATTCTTTGAACCCCGTAGATAAACTGGCAGAATCTGAAATGAAGATTAAGCAAAGCCTAATGTCAGGTCAATCACTGATACCAGTAGTTTTCAAAGTGTGATCTGTGAAGCAAAAGCTATTTTTATAATAATAATAAGATGTTATTGGCCTTTTTCACTTTCGTTTTCTGACAAACGTACAGATTGAATGCAGAAGCAGAATGAGGGTCTGTCTTCTGTTAAGCTAGACATTAATGAGATTTGCTAAAATGGAAAACATTCCTACTCTTTGACTACTCTTTGATTTTTTTTTTTGTAAAACATAGTTATTTTTTACAGATTGATATTTATATTAACGTAATAGATTTGTTATTGTTATTTTAGTGAATTGACATTTTAAAATTTTCTCAGTTTTAATTTCTGCTATGATATTTTTGATCAGTCAGTACAACCTACATATATAAAAGCTCTTCAGAGTCCTCAATAATTTTTAAGACTGAGGAAATCTGAGACAAAAAAGTTTGAGAACTGCTGATTTAAACAAAAAGACAACTAAGGGCTGCAAGCTCCAGGCCACTGGTTGTTGAAGTGTAGAGACAGCCATAAGTAAGAGACGTAAGAGTCTCAGAAGGTCTTTCTTAGCATCATTCTTATAGGATCTGAGGTGTTGTTTGTATGTTCGTTTGTGTTTTTTGGAGTAGTTTTAGGTTCACAGCAAATTGAGAAGAAGAAACAGATTTGCCACATACCCCCTTCCCTACACATGTACAGCCTCCCCCACTACCAACATCCCCCACCAGAGTGGCACATTTGTTACAACTGATGAACTCACATTGACACATCCTTATCACCCACAGTCCATAGTTTACATTAGGGTTTACTCTTGGTGGTGTACGTCTATGGGTTTGGACAAATGTGTCATGACAGCTGCCATTACAGTATCATACAGAGTAGTCTTACTGCCCTGGAAATCCTCTGTGTGCCATCATGGCCATGTACAAGCTCCAGTTATGAGGGAACAAAAGCCGAGTTGTCAGAAGAGTCCAGCTGGTTAAGAAAGGATAATAGATTATTGCACTTAGAAAAAAAAGCAGGGATACCAGAAGAAAGGCCCTGAGACACACGGTGGCTAGTGCAGCTTCATTGGCCTGTACCTTTCTCATTGTAGCCTCCGTCTTTTCTGTAAATTCTCTCTTTAGTGGCTTGAGTTCCTTGTAACCAAAAGAGCTGAGTAAAATCTAGAATAACACAGGGATGCAGATTATAATAAGGACCAGCATAGTTTGTCTGATTAAGACTGGAATTTGATTCTGAACTTCCTGGTAGCCAAGGCAAAAGGGAGATTGTTAATCTTGAAACTATAATACAATAAAAAAGAAGAAGGCCAGGCGCGGTGGCTCACGCCTGTAATCCTAGCACTCTGGGAGGCCGAGGCAGGTGGATTGTTTGAGCTCAGGAGTTCGAGACCAGCCTGAGCAAGAGTGAGATCCCGTCTCTACTAAAAAATAGAAAGAAACTATCTGGGCAACTAAAAATATATAGAAAAAATTAGTTGGGCATGGTGGCGCATGCCTGTAGTCCCAGCTACTCGGGAGGCTGAGGCAGGAGGATGGCTTGAGCCCAGGAGTTTGAGGTTGCTGTGAGCTAGGCTGACGCCACGGCACTCACTCTAGCCAGGGCAACAGAGTGAGACTCTGTCTCAAAAAAAAAAAAAAGAAGGCAGTTTTAAAGGTAGTAATATTTTTCAAACACTGAATTTAAATCCATCACTCTCTTATGTATGAAAGTTCCTCAAAAAATTAAAAATAGAATTAACATATGATCCAGCAATCCCACATCTGGGTATGTATCCAAAAGAATTGAAAGCAGGATTTTGCAGAGATATTTTAAAGAAATATTTAATGCACATTCTTGTTCATTAAAGCATTATTCACGATAGCCAAGAGGTGGAAGCAAGCCAAGTGTCCATCAACAGATGAGTGATAAGGAAAATGTGTTGTATACATGCAGTGGAATATCATGCAGCCTTAGAAAAGAAGGAAAGCCCATCACATGCTATAATGTGGATGAAATTTGAGGACATTATACTTAGGAAAATAAGCCAGTCATAAAAAGACAAGTACTGCCTGATTTCCCTCATGAAGTATATAAAGTAGTCAAAATCACTGAATCAAAAAGAGGAGAAAGGTAGTTGCCACAGACTGGGATGAGAGGAGAGAAGGGATTAGTGTTCAATGGATATAGAGTTTGTTTCGCAAAATGAAAAAGTTGTGGAGATTGGTTGCCCAGCAACGTGAATATGCTTAACACTACTGAACTGCACACTAAAAAATGGTTAAAATGACAAATTTAATGTTATATGTTTTTTACCACATTAAAAAAAAAAATACCCCTCTCTTCAGGTAACAGCTTTGCATAGGCACACAAATAACATTACCTCATAAAGCTGTGTGCTTTTATATGACACTTTTGCTGGGTAGTTACATAGAGGATTTCATTTCTTCCTTCATTCTTTATCACATTTGGGCTGAATTAAGAGTTCCTGTTTAGTTTTTGGATGACCTTACTGGTTGGTTTGAGATGCATTTTTCTGAGAGGAGAGAAAAACCTACATAGGGAATATAACTATAATTTAGTTTTCTTCATAAAAATTAGACCCATCAAGCATTAAATCCATTTATATTTCTCATATGTAGCAAACATGACAAAGATCAGTAACAGATCATCTAATTTTAGATTATATTTCTATTCTTAAAGTAGTTTTATATTTTAAGAAATAAGAGCTCATTGGCAAACTTAAATAAAGCAGGAAACTAAAAGCTGGATTTTAAAAAAATATGGACGTTACCATGGTTCTGTTACTGGAATTTTTGAGGATCTGTTTCATTGAACCTTACTCAGTAGTTGAGCAGATGGGCGGTGCTTAGAACTGTGTATTATTTCTTCACTGGTAAACTGAATGGAGTCAGGGTGACTATAGAAACAGCAAAAGAACCAAACTCATTAAATTATTATTGATCGTTTAAAAGTTTTTATGTTTTGCAGCAGTTGAACATTACTTTATAAAAGAAAGAAAAAAATAGGAAAAAACTGGCCAGTTAATGTACTTTGGCCAGGGTAGGGGCTGCTGTCTCAACTTATATATGAAATTGAGATATCTTTGTGTAGGGTGCATATACTTTCATTTCTTCCTGTGTGTCTTAGTCCGTTCCGGCTACTGTAACAAAATAACTGAGACTGGGTAATTTATAAACAACAGAAATTTATTTCTCATAGTTCTAGAGACTGGGAATTCTAAGATCAAGGCACCAGCAGGTTTAGTGTCTGATGAGGGCCCAGTCTCTGCTTCCAAGATGGCACCTTGAAGGCTGTGTCCTCCGCGGGGGCGACCTCTATGTCAGAAGAGATGGAAGGGGCAAAAAGGGTGAATGCTCCCTCAAACCTCTTTTAGAAGGGCCTTATTCCATTTAGCCACCTCCTAAAGGCTGTGCCTTTTAATAATACCACATTGGCAGTTAAGTTTCAACACATGAATTTTGGGAACGACACAAACATTCAAACTATAGCACCGCACCTAGGCCTTACTGTGACCCTGCCATGCCCAGTGCCCTGGATGGAACCAGAAGCCACAGCACTGTGATCCTAGTCTTTTTTTCCATTACTTCCTGCCTTTCACAGAAGGATCCAAAACATCACTGAGAACTTGTGATGTGCAGAAGCCTAAGGATGACCAGAAAACAAATTCTTACCTTTCATTTGAGTAAAAGCACGAAGTACTGCTTTTTGGTCTCTTACTTAGACTGGCAAAAAGCTGAGTTAACAACTTGACTCAGATAAGGTGACCTCGGTTACCAACCAAGAAACGTGGTGTATCTGCTTGACAGATATGTTTTTATAAGCCAATAGAAATGAACGACTGTTCTTGTGAAACATGCCACAAGAGTTGTGAGTGGCATGGGTATTCACAAAAAGGCATGGCCTTTTTGTGCATTCTTTAATGATGGGGCATGCTAGAAACTTTTTTTTTTTTAATACAGCGTTGCCCGAATAAAGTGACATTACCATCTGATTGATTCATTCTGCAAGGCTTGGTTTTATAGGAATTCAAAGAAACAAAGATGAGTAGAAAAGGCGTTGACCAATCTACAAAGAAGCTTAATAGCTTTCTTTGTTTCTATTCTTTTCTCCACCCCCAGCCCAAAGCATTGGCTACTACTTACATTGCAGCTTAAATAATCTTGCCATTTTTTCTTTTTCTCTTTTCTTCTTTTTCCTTAATTTCATCTGAAACATCAAGGAAACCTTTCTTTCCTTCTAAATTTTAGGAATAGAATGGTGTTTCATTTTGCCTTTGGAGTTACAAGTGTGTTAAATATCCCACATAGCCAAGTACCCTAGCCAAGACTGATCACCTCACTTTAACTGCCACAAATCACGTTTTTAAGTGGTTTAATAGTGAGCCTCTCAGGAACTATGATATCACTGTTTTTCAGTTTTAGTTCAAAGTTAGCACCTAGAAATCTGCCCTTTTTTTTTTTAATAATTCAGAGTTTACCAAATAAAAAAAATGATCCCATTCACAGAAGTTAAAAACGTAAATCTAGAAATAATTTTTTAAAAGAAATATGTGAGACTTAGTTGAAGACAATCATAAAAATTTACTGGTATACATAAAAAAGACCTTTAAATGTTGTCTTCCTGAATTTATAGGTTTAATGCAATTCCAATCAAAATTCTTAATGTGATTTTTTTCCTTTTTGTTACATAAAAAGATTATTTTAATGTTCATCTAGCTACATTTTTTTTAAGAAGAGAAATTCAGAGACACATGGCCTTTATGTTAACACATAATTTATATCTTCAGTAATTAAATCATTTTGATTCTGGCACAGGAATAGAATAGCAGTCAGTAGAGCAGAGTTAGATAACCCCCAAACAGACTCCATTATATATAAGAATATAAAATATAGTAAAGAAGACACTATATGTCAGTTGTGGATGGGGAAAGTTATTAAATTAATGGCGCTGAAGCAGTTGGTTTGCTTGTAAGAAAAAGGTTGATTTTAATCCTCACTTCATGTCATATACCAAAATAAATTCCAGGAGCTTGAAGCATCTTTAAATGTATAAAGAAAAACAGAAACTAGAAGTAAATTGAGTGGACATTTATAAACTGTGTATAAAGAAGAATGCTGTAAGCTTGAAACATGGGAAATCGTAAAGGAAAATATCATTATATTTAACTACATAAAATTCAGAACTTCGTAGCATTACAAAAAAGCTACTTAAATATTATTTTTCAAAAACAATAAATAGTTGCTTGAAATATGACACAGAAAGGAAAATATCCTCCATCCATGGCAAACATATACAAATAGATAAGAAAAACACTAAAACCCTGTGGATAGCAGAAAAGTCACAAGAGGAAATACTAAGGGCTAATCAACATTTTAAAGTGTTAAATTTTTTTAAATTCCATTTTTTTCTAAATAGTAGGGATTTTAGGATATACATGTTGGCTGGACTTGGATAATATAGGCACTCTAGAACACTAATGGAAGGGACATAAATTGGCACAAACCATTTAGAAGAAATATTGGTAATATTTATCCAGAGCTTTAGAATTATTTTTACCTTTATGTAAACAATTTTATTTCTAGAAAACCAAAGAAAATAGTCATAAAAATAGACAAAGATTATTTATAAGTATATTCTCATTCTCATTATTTTTATGATAAAACATTTGATTTGTGTCTTAGAAATGTAACGTCAGGGACTAATTAGATAAAATCCTGCATAGCCTTCCAATGTGATATCTATTAAAACTTGTTTTTCAAAGAATGTTTAATGACATGAGAAATGCGCATGTGACAGTGTTGGTTAAGTTAAAAAGGAGAGGTACAAGTATGTGTAGCATGTGTTTGTATATATGCCGTGGAAAAGCTTGAAAAGTTGAATTCTTTCTAATTCTGCAATCAGAGTTGTTCAATATATTCCAGAAGGTAGGTTTTTTTTTTTTTTTTCGTTTGGTTTTTGTTTTGTTTTTTGTTTTTTTTTTTAAGGAAAGCTCCTTAATTCATTTTACAAAAGGTAGCATTTATTTATTTTACTTAACTATCACAAAGTGCTTACTATGTGCCAGGCACCGCTTTAAAGCATTTTTTATGTTAATTCAGTCTTCACAACGATCTTATGAGGCTGTTACAGAGGAGGACAGTGAAGGATAGAGATCTTGAGCAACTCGTCCAAGATCATAAAACTAGTATGCATTTTAGCTGGGATTTAAACCAGACAATTTGGCTCCAGTGCCCGAGCTCTGTGCTTTGCTATCTTTAAACCAAAACCCAGTGAAGATGGCACCAAAATGGAAAACTACAGACCGATAATACTTTTAAATATATACACGTAAAAGTCCTTATCAAATGTTAGCATATCAAATCTAGTAATGCACTAAAGGAAGAATGTACCATGACAAGTTTGGATTCTTTCAGGAATTCAAGAATGGCTCAATATTAGGAAATTTATCAGAACAGTCAATTACTTTTATAAATTGAAAGTTTTTTTAAAAAAAACTTTGTATAATAGATACCAAAACACATTTAATTAAATTCAGCAGGTCCTCTTCATAAAAATTTCAGATAAAACTAAAATAAGGTGATTTAATTACTGTAGATAAAAATTATGTGTTAACATAAAGGCTATATGTTTCTGAATTTCTCTTCTTAAAAAAAGGTAGCTAGATGAACATTAAAATAGTCTTTTTACTTAAAACTTAGTCAAGGTTGTTTGCCAAAGTCAACAACAAGTAATATATTAAATGCTATGATAGCATACTAAAACTTAAATATATATGTATATCTAAACCAAAAGCTATTTTTAGTCTGTATGAGCAGTAACTCTTTAGAAATTGAAATGAAAAAAATTTCCATTCAAACTGATAAAGAAAAATTGTATTTAAAGACCTGAGTATGTTTCTCATGGAAGACATATTACAATTGAAATATTATTCCTTCCCAAATTAAAACTTAAAAGATGGAACACAGTTTCAACTCACAATGCCGTGGTTGTTTGTTTATTAAAAAATAAAAAATTTCAGTACTACAAAAGACTGATAAATAAAATTCAAAGGTAGAGTATTAGGAGAGAAAATATTGTCCATTCACATCTTAAACAAAGGGTTACTATCCCTAACGATCAAAGAATTTCTACAGTTCAGAAAGAAAATTACAAATGCAATAGATAAAAAGGGGCAAAGAATATGCCCAGGCCACATCGTACACACTGCTTCAGATTTTTTTTAATTTTACCTCTATTTTGGGTTTCCTGGCATCTTGTTGCTGGCACCCTGAGGCCAAAGCCCAGAGTCTCTGGTTCCTCTGTTGCTTTCTGAATTGTATGAAGCGCAGCACTGCAAGGCCAAAGGTCTGACTTCTCCAGTGGCTGCTAATGGGGTGAGGTAGTATTAATATAACTTTCCAGAAGGAGGCGGAAGCTAAACTCCCATGAAGCTATGATCCAAATTCAAAGGAAGATGGGAGCGAGCCGGCAGATAAATTCCTGCTCCATCCCTCCTTCCAGTGGACTCTTCCGAAACCTGGTGTTCAGTTTTGTGTGTCCAGAGACTTCCCGTATGCTAGAGAACCAGGTGGGCTTCTTCATGAAACTCGGGCCACTTGGTGATGCGCCACCATCTTTCTCTGCTTCACTTTGCACTTCTCTCGCTTACACTGCTGATATTGCCCCTCCAGTTAAAGCATTAGACTGAGCCTTTGCCTCAGGCTCTGTTTTCTAGGGAGCCAAACTACAGCGGGATTTGAACAGAAAATTCATGGAACAGGAAATGAAAATGGCAAACAAACACAGGAAAAAGTTCTCCATCTCATAAACAGGGTAATGCACAGAAACCACAATGAGACGTTATTTTTTTTTTTGCACATCAGTTTGGCAAAAATTAAAAAGATGAAAAGCATTCAATGCTGATGTGATATGGGAAGATATGGTGTCATGTGAAGGTCAAGGTGGATAGGAAGCAAATGGCTGTATACTTCCTGGAAAGTGATCTGTCAGTGTCTATTAAAGCATTAAGTGTACTTATGTGAGCCAGCAATCTCTTCTGTATATATGTTAAGTCATATGAATACTCATGCAAAGACCTTTCTTGCAATATTGTTGTAGTAAGTAAAAAATAGCAGACAAGTGGCAATATCTATCAAATGTTAAATGTCATACCCTCCAATCCAACAATTCTACTTTAGAAACTTTTATAGAAATATGGCTAGAGATAGCTGAAGACACAATATATTTAATGTAATCTTTTTAATAAGGAAAACTGGAAACAAAAGAAACATTTATCAATAAAAGAACGTTACAGTACATCCTGTGCAGTCATTAAAAGGAATGAAGTTGATAAGTATGTTCTCATGGAATGATATACATGATTTATAAAAAGAAAAAAAGCATCGCCAAGTAGTTGTAACATTTTATTTTATTATATATATTAGTATAATAATACTTTCCGTAATGCTTATCTCTGAGAAGTGGAATCACAAGGGACTTTTTAATATTTATCCATCTTATATTCCTTAGAATAACATATTGTTTTTATGATTAAATATAGGAAAACTGACAAAATCTCTCAAATTTTCTCCATGATTGTATGTTTTTTATTATCACAGGAGTAACAAATGAACAAAAAATTAGGTTTGTCAATTCAGTGAACAGGTAATTTTATTTTGTACGTGTGTATCAAATCCTAAATGCAAACCTGCCTGAGATTGTCTTATTTTAAACCTTCCCTTGTTGCAAAAGAAATTGAAGTGTCTTCTGCCCAAGCTAGGGAACTCTATCAGTATATTCAAAATAACATGAACTATATGAACTCTAAACATTTGTCCCAATAACCATTGTCTTTAATAAATGTATTTGTGTGTTACAATGTTTGGGATCCTCTGAAGTGTGGGACTCAGGGTCAAAGTTGTCTCGCTTGGGGTTAAAGGTCAATAGGGAATTGACACTGAGACGTGTGCGGGGTTTCCTTACCCACACTGTAAGCTCCTTATGGACAAGCTACTTTACCTTTCAAAAATTCCTGCACTCCATTCAGTTGTGTGAGTCTAACTCTTCAGAAACGAGAAGTGGATATAATGCCACTCCTTGAGGGAATAATGATATGAATTTTAAAAGTGACGAGTTGAACATTGTTATTACTGAGAAAATTATGGTGAAGAAAATCCACGTGTAGAAAAGCTTCATAAAGGGCGCTGGGCCACAAAAGTGCGTAACCAAAGGAACTTAGTTGCCGCGTCCATTCTCTACATCACCTCCTGCTTTACCTTTGCGACAATTACCACACAAACAGTAACATCATTATTTTCTTCTAGAAAATTTCACAAACTATGTGAACTCAGTAAACACCCAGACAGCAAGTCAGGAGTTTCTGTGTCTGTCCTCTCACCCCCCCCCTGCTTTTTTTTTAAGTCATCAAAGAAGAATTCTGGATGTTTCCAAATGGTTTGAAAATATTCATTGTTTCATTTCTAGGCTCAGATGAAGGCATTAATTTCTTATACTTTGCAGCTTCCCTTATGTTTGACAATTTACTTTTTAAAGGTATATGGATATTTTGCATTTGAAAGAAGCAACAGGACTCAAAACCTGGCTGGGTCCCATAAACACTTGATTGGCTTCTACTGTCTATGTAGATGCTTAGGTGAAACCATACACACTCACCTTTTATGTATCCCCACGAAGAGTACAATGTGCTACATAGGAACTGATTTTTTCAGTAAATTTGACATCCAAACTAATCTCATCAGATTGGGAGGTGCCTTCTACATATGTGTCTGACTAATATTTACTGATTACCTGCTGCTGTGCCAAGACACTGTGCAAGGTGCCCTGGGGATACAGGGAATAATTAAGGTGCAGCCATGAGCAACTTGTAGTAAGTAAGTAACGGGAAATAAATTACTGATGTTAAAACAGAATCTTTAAAACATCTAATTTATTTCTTTAGAAGAGGATTGCTCATAGGTGAGACCCTTGCAAATTTTCAGCTGTGGCACCCTTGAGAGAAAAGTATTTTAAATCAAGCTCATTTACAAAGTTGACCAGTGTCAAGACTCTGAACTTGATCCGGTATTCTTCTCATGCATACACACACAAAGAAAGTGAAGAGTTATCAGGTAAAAATTAGGATAATTGCATTGGATCATAATTATTATTGTCACTTTTAAAGAGGTACAAAAATGCTGAATTAATGGGCACAATACTAATGTTAGTTGAAGCTGTGATGATAGTTTACTTTATACAATCTGGTTTCATCAAAACATAGTTATCCACTTAAAGAATTTCTTTTTGCTTAATATTTTTCTTTTCTTTTGCAGGAGTTTATTTTGTCAGAAGATTATAACAAGATGACTCCCGTGAAAAACTATCAAGGTAGGGAGTGAGAGGAGTGTTTTCATTATCCGGACTTTAAAATATTTCTTGATGGTTTTCATTGCCACAAAAGAGTACTTCCTTCACAATAGTCAGGGGAACAAAACAGAGCAACCCTATTTTTTATTTTTTATTTTTTTTTGAGACAGGGTCTTGCTCTGTTGCCCAAGCGAGAGTGCAGTGGTGTTATCATAGCTCACTGCAGCCTCAAACTCCTGGGCTCAACTCAAGCGATCCTCCTGCCCCAGCCTCTC
>RJWJ010009970.1:0-48420 GCA_004363605.1 Indri indri | reverse complement strand
AAGTAAACTGAATTTAATGGAATGTGAGTGAACCTCAAACACCACTGAAGTATAACCTGGAAGACTGAAAAAGGTATATTATTTGAAGGACTTTTTATTTCCCCAAGGTCTGTGTAGAGTGTTGAGCATCTTGGCACTGGAGACTGAGAAAATAACAGTGAACAAATGTTGGGATAAGAGGAGATGGCATAAATGTGGGAGTTCAGTATACCTGGGGATGAACTAGAAGTACCTGTGATTTTACAATCGTCTTATTCCCTGCCAGGGCTCATCTAGCCATGGCAATGTTTGCTTGGAATGGGTGAAAGACTTTCTGTGTTGAATCAAATACTACTACACTATTACTGTTACACTTCCACGTTATTTATTTGGGGATGGGTTGGGGGTGGCAGCAGCCTAGGAGTTCAGCTACCTGATTACTGCCCCATTCTTTTAAGGGCACACTTCTGCTAAGGAGTGGTTTTTACTGCTGTGTTTGGTACATTTAGTCTTTTTCCTGCTATAAGTGTCCCTTACCTGTCCTTAGAGTGGATTTTATTCATCTCAGAATAGAATAATCAACAAGAACCAAGCTTCTTTTGTTAGTTCCAGTACCTCTGCTATCAACATTTCTGAGCTACCAGTCAAGGCTTGTCTGTGTCATGGAGTGAAATTCTTGTTTTATGGGTATTGGGAGTATGGGGATATGATAATCTAAACAAGGATGCACTTTCCCTTTGTTCTGAAATTCCATTTTTTCCTCTTACCCTAAATTGTATTGACCTACAGAATTAATTTCCTTTGTATTTTTTTAAGAAAATATTAAAAATCAACTGTCTCGAATGCCTTTAAGAGCGTTTGTGGCTAACCAGCACTGCCTTCAGCAGACATTTTAAGGGACAAGATACAGGGATCAGCTTTAGATCCCATCTCTTCAACATGTTTACCTTGTGGGTTTACCAACTAGTTCTGCTGTTTCTCTGTTAGACACAGGTAAGAGGCAGGCACTTTACTGTTTTGTGAAAGGGCTATATATGCAAAGTAACCTCCAAATGCAGAAGGAGCCAAATAACCAAAGAATGAGGCGGACAAATCCACTTTGTCGGTAAAGAGTGATTTATTGGGGAATTTATGGGCAGTAGCATGGTCTTAGGCATCCACAAGACAGGTAGATCTCTGTGCTGTTACTTCCCAGACCCACGGCTTATGTGAGAAAAGGGTATATGTGCTCTATAGGAATGTGCAGGACAAAGTTGACCTTCCAGGAAAAGACTATGCTATGTACATCATTGCCTGTAATTTGTGTGATAGCATCAAGGTTGTTTTGACCTAAGGACAGGATTTACAGTAAGTCTGTGCTCTTACACAAGGAACAGCAGATAAAGTGGAAATCTTAGAGGCATTCTCTGAACTGGAGTTAATCAAAGTTAATATGACGCATTAGCATCCAAAACGGAGTTACTTTAGCCTCCACATTTTTCACTATGGAGACTCTCATCAATAAAATGTTTACCTGAATTTGTCATATTCATAGGTCCCTCTCACACTTGGAGTTACTTAAAAACCAAAGGGAAGAATAAGACCATCTTGAGCTCATCTAGCACCCGCTTGAATTTTTGAGTTTCAGTCACCCCCAGTCCCTTTTCCATTTGCTTCAATTTATGGCACATGATATAAACAGCTATGCAGAAGGCCTGCAAAATTGTAAAAATCCTGATGCTCCCAGAGCAAAAGGAGGCAGGAACCACAAGAGGAAGTTATTTTCACTAAAGGTGCCTGCCTACATTTCTTTAGTAGATGTCTGCTAATTAAACCACAGCCTGTGAAACGTGCTCATTCTATCTCAGGAAGAGATACAGGGGAAGTCGAGGGAGAGGTAGAGAAGTGGGAGTAAAGGGCTGATGGCTCTTAGGCTGTCTTCAGTGCTGACTTCCAAGTTTCAGACCAAATTTAGAGATAGTTCCTATACTGCAGCCACAACTGAATACTCTGCAGAAAGTTAACATGTTACACTCGTAGCTCTTTTTTCACTCTTTTCCCAATCTTACACACTTTCATATGTTCACATACATACACAGAGATTAGGAAGCACCAAATTAGGTGGTTCCTTCTGTCTTTCTAGGAAAGCTATCATTTATCTTGTGTCGCCCCCATCACAATACTAATACATCCAATTAGTTTCTAAGTTATACACAATTTTACCTTTAACTGTTCCAAATCTATTCCCCTATCTTTACTCTTTCTGCTACCAGATAATTCAAGCCTTTATCTCTTGGCTGTACTCATGAGGTAATAGCCTCCAGATATCCTTACCTCTGCTCTTTTTCCTCTCTTCCAATCTAGCCTCTCCACTTCGTTCAATCAGTTATCTTTCTAAAGCATAGATAGGATCTTTACAGTACTACTTAACAGACAGCAGATATTCAGTAAATATTGAGCTGTTAGGCCACTGTTATAAATGTCAAGTTCCTTAGCATGACATTAGACCTATGATGATCTACTTTTCAAAAATTATTTTATTTTTGCAATAGGGTCTGGCTATGTTGCCCAGGCTGGTCTTGCACTCGTGACCTCAAGGGATCCTGCCTGTGTCAGGCTCCAGAGTAGCTGAGACTACAGGCATGTGCCACTGTGCCCAGCTGTGATTTACCTTTCTGATCTTACCTACCTACCTCTAATACTGCCTCTTTCCCCAGGCATAATCTGGTTCAGCCACAAATTTAGTCTGCTAACCATTCCTAAACTTGTTCTCACCTTTGTTCATATATAAATACTATATAGTTAAGTACTACAATAACTAAGAGCAGTGGCTTTAAGCTGCACCTGGATTTATGGGCCCTGGAAAGTTACCTTTTTGATCTTTACTGCCCTCGTTTCATTTTGTGATGATTTAGTAAGAGTTTATTTTTGTTTTTAGGAGACAGAATCTTGCTCTGTCGCCCAGGCTGGAGTGCAGTGGCACAGTCATAACTCACAGCAACCTTAAACTCCTGGTCTCACGCACTCCTCCTGCTTCATCTCCCCAGAATGCTGGGATTACAGGCGTGCGCCACCGCGCCCAGCCTATTTAATAAATTGCTAAAAGCGCTTCAAAACAATGTTTTTGCTGCATCATAAATGGTCACCATGATTAGGACAGAGACCAACAATTAAAGCTTCCGGGTATCTTTTTGCAATACCAAAAGGGTTCATGCGGTTCTAGGCAGTTTCCTGATAGAGGAAGCTAATGTAGCCATAACTTGCTGATGGGGAGTCCGACCCAGATTCCCTTCACGTTGCCCCCATTCATTTAGGAAACTAAATTCGAATCTCAGAAAACTAAACAGTAAGGTCAACCTTAATGACGTGTTTGTTTAGGTCTAAATATTAGTGACCAGGTAGGTAAGGAGATTTGTCACTGGCGCCAGGGACTGACCCTGTCACAAAGCCTGCCCACACCTACCCGCTCAGGTTAGGCAATGAATGAAGGCGCTTGCGCAGTAGAGTCCAGAGCGGGGGTAGCGGAGCCTGCGCAGAGGGGGCGTGGTCGTCCTCCCGCCCCGCCCCTGCCTAGCCGCGCCAGCGCAGTGGAGAAAGAGCGAACAGAGGCGGCGCCTGCGCGGTCGTGGCCCAGGAGGCTGTGGCGGTAGCGGCGATGGAACAAGCGGAGCAGCTGAGCGAGTTAGTGTCAGCCGAGGGCCGGAACCGGAAAGCGGTGCTGTGCCAACGTTGCGGCTCCCGGGTGCTGCAGCCAGGGACCGCTCTCTTCTCCCGCCGACAGGTAGGGAGGCAGGCCAGGGGCCCTTCACACCCGCGCGCTCTCCCAGAGGGGCGGCGTCGGCCGGAGTCGGGGTCCCGGCTCCTCCACCCCCGGAGACCGCGCCCCGCCTTGCGTGGTCGTCAGGCCCCGCCCCTGGGGCGCGCTCGGCGAAGCTCCGCCCCCGATGCCGGCTGGGGTTGCGGGGACCCGACAGCAGGAGCTCCTCGGCGCGGTCGCAGCCGGCTCGGCCCTCTGCCCCAGGCCGGGCCGCGGGAGGGCTCCTCGGCGCGTCCCCTGGCCTTCTTCCGGGCCGCCGCACCTGGGGCTGCAGCTCTGCGCGCACCTGGAGGGGAGGCGCCCCCTGCCCGGTGCTTCCCGCGGCTCCGCGGTACGGCGAGACTGGCTGGTGTACGCTTCAGCCATCGCCTCAGTGTTGCCCGGGGGCGCGGGAGTGTCATTTGATTGCTGTCCCACGCCAAACCCCCAGCCACCATCCTTAATTCACCGTCTCATGTTTGGCAGGCGCCTGTCTGCCCCACAGAGGAGCCCCAGAAACAACTTTGGTGTAGAGGACGTGACGAAATAGTAACTCCGGTAACTACACCCTTAACCAAGGCACTGGAAGCCACAGTTTTCCAGATGAATCATATTTCAAATGGGATAGATATCTGAAGTCCTGGAAATAAATTTCGAAGGAAAACTTAATTTTTTTTCTTCAAGTTAGGAATTTTAATACTCTTCCTACCACCATCACCTCAAGTGAGAAAAATTTTATTTTGGTAAACTTTTATTGTAAGTGTAACATACCCGACAGGAAAGTGCTAAGTATAATGCGATTTCAGCCATGTGCTTATCCTATCACTCAAAATTATTTCCAAAAATATACAGATCATTTTATTTCGTGTGGTTGAACAGATGGTGAAGTGTAATGTCCCATATAGGAGAAAGAAGCACTTATTTCTCCAAAACAGTGCTTTTCCTAAAAGCGGGGCGGGGGAGAGAAAAAGTATCTTTCTTGTTTTGTGAGGGTTCTGATGATTTTTAGTCTTGAGATTAGTGGAGCTCCACCTGTTCTCTTGATAAGACTTCCAAGGATTGGGAGTAGAGTTCTCAATTTGCTTTACCAGGCTAGTGGCATTATGAAGCAGTGGAGAGAACATGGATCTTGGAACTAAACATACATGTAACTGACTCCTGACCTAGTCATTCATTAACATTGGAAGAGTTATTTAACCTCCATGAGCTTCCGGGTAGCTCATTCTGTAAAATGAAAACGGTGATGTAGGGAAGAATGTGTGCGAAAGCACGTAGCACTGTGCCTGGTGCCAGTTAACCTAATACGGGTATAGTAACCTTGTGTAGGTTATGCCCTACTCCTTTCCCGGGGCAAGGTTTTGTCTACTTGTATGAACTGGCAGAAATTAGGAGACTGCACAGGAGTTTATAGTTTGTTTTTAAATTTTCTTTTTGATACATAGAACACATAGTGATCACATAAGGGTAATTAGGATATCCATCACCTTGAACTGTTTTTAAATTCTTAATTCTTGTTTGATATTATTTTAAACCGATTTTGCCAAAAAATTGTGTGAGCAAATTAAATTACACGTTATGTTTCTTAACTAACAAAGTGGCTTCCATTCTAGAAGAGGACCTAGAAATTTTTTGTTTTTTGTGCGTTTTAAACTTTTTCCCTTTTTACAAAGACATAAAGAAGTTTTTTGTCTGGATAATGTTGTCGACAAAAAAAAAAAAGTTTTTTTCTTTTCTTCTCTTTCCTTCTTTGTTTTTTTAAATCGTATTGAAAGATTCCTATCCTATCCCTTTCCCTGGACTCTTAACAACTCAACTTTGATCCAACCCTTTATTTCAGCTTGAATTTTTTTCTCCTTTCTTTCCACAAATACTAATTTCGACAAAAATATAACTTGGACATGATGTAAACAGAGAGTTTTAAAAATCTCATGGAATATTCTGACTAGCTATTACCCCCACCCCTGCTATGTGTCCTATACTTCAAGGGGGAAAAAAAAAAGTCCCTGCCCTTACAGACAACAGGCAACTTCAGGGGTACTGAACTCCTTAACTGAAACCCGCTAAAGCTTTGGGGTAGCTCTTTTTTGTCAGAACCCTGAAATATTACAGACAAACCACCATCAGGACAATTATAGCAAGGCTATTACTCATCTCTGCAGGTGTTAAAGGAGCTCTCCCAGCCATTAAATAAACCTGGAGAGATGCAGGATGTAAGGAGTTCTGGTCAGAGGTGGCCCATAGCATTCTCTCTCACTCCATCCAGTGGAATAGCCTGGTAGAGTCTCCAGATGGAAACAATTTGAGAACTAGACTGCCACTCCTACCATTGAATGAGATGATCTAGGACCTAGTGATGACTGTATCTTATTTATATTACATTACACAGTTCTTTAAAGCAGTATATTTCTCAACTGGGGAACAGTGCCTCCCAGAAGACATTTAGCAGTGTCTGGAAATTTTGGGTTGTCAGATTTAGGGAGGTGTGCTCCTGGCATCTAGTAGGTAGAAACCAGGGACTAAATATCCTATAGCGTACAAGACAGCCCCCCACAACAAAGAATTCTCCAGCCCCAAAGGTCAATATTGCACCCAGATTGAGAAACCCTGGCCTAAAGACTGCAAAGCACTCTCACATCTATCATCTCAGTTGACCTTATGGACTTATTTGTATTATTTGCTGTTTATATCACTAGACTGTTAGGTCCTGTGTCTTGTCCACATCTGTATCTCCTACATCTAGACTATGCATATATGTGAGAACTTAGTAAATATTTAAATAAATGAATGAATAAAAGCTACCAGTCCAGTATAAATAATGGATTAGCCTGGATAAAATAGATCAGTGTGTTTAGTTGGCACCGTTACTCCACTATTTGTGCAGCATGTGATTCGTATTCTTTTTAAGTCATAAAATTGGTTTCACGTATAAAATGTTCGTACCCTGGAACTTGGTACTTCTCAAAATCTTACCTAAAGTTTATGGTGGAGGAAATGATAATTAAACTGAGTAGAGTCAGGGTGAGTAGCAGTGTGGTGTTTCATAGTGGTGAGAGAAAGTACAGTATGTTTGAAGAATTGAAAAGTTCAACTTGGCCAGAACATAGAGTGTGATAAGACAAGAAATGAAGCTGAGGTGGAGTTAAGATGATTGGACTAGAAGAGGTAAGGGAGCTGTTGGGATGAATCCTCTCCACAGGGGTAGAAACCCATGATTTGGGGTAGGATATGGCATCAAAAGGAAGACAGAGCCAGGAGCCAGTCAGCTGTGGATAGGGAAGGATGACCAGAGCTTCCTCAGATGACCCTGAGGTGTTGCCAGGTGGCAGGAACCTTAAAGGAGCAATAGTGTTAGGTTAGGGAGGGAGGAGTAATGATTTGGGAGCTGAAGTTTTACAGCGTCCTCAGAGCCTCACTGACACCCAGATGTCTGCGGTCCTCGGTTACCTCTTGCAACTCCCCCTCCTCCCGTTAACATAAAAAGGGGCCTAAAGTTCATACTAACTTAAGATGGTTCTTTAAGACTGTGGTCACCCTTGACCCTGAGGCCACATCAGAGGAATAAGGACAAGTGGTCTGAGGAAAAGGAAAGAGAAGTTTATTAATTTGCTGGTAAATGAGGAAGATGGCAGACTCTCATCTTAAAGTACCATCCTCCTATCTGTAAGCAGAAATACAGAAAAAAAACCCTAAAAGGGGGGTTTTCAGCTTCAGGCTATTGCTATTTAACTGTAGTTGATGGTCCTGATCAACCCCATCTCTCCTGTCTCCAAGGAAGACAGTGTCTACTGGGACAATTCCATTGAGCCATCTCCTGTGGTACAAAAAATGAACACTCCCCTGCCCTTCTGATTACTGGCCTTGGGCAGGGTTGCAGGTTTTAAAACATTTTACCCTTTTTCAGGCCATTCCCCCTGTTACAGGTGCAGTGTGGCAGGATCTCCCATCTTGGAAAAAAAAAATTAGCTGGGTGTGGTGGCAGTACCTGTAGTCCCAGCTACTCTGGAGGCTGAGACTGGAGGATCGTTTGAGCCAGGAGTTTGAGGTTACAGTGAGCTATTGATTGATTGTGCCACTGCAGTCTAGCCTGGGCAACAGAGTGAGACCCTGTTTTTAAAACAAAACAAAACAAAAAGAAGTGTTATCATGAGGTGAGGAATAAGTGATATGACAGCAGCCATGATGAGCAGCAGAGGAGTAACGAGCTTTGCTGGCATTGTATTTTGTAGTAGTCTGGGACAACTAAAAGTGTGTACACTACCCATATTGGAGAAATTAAAGCAAGTATGTGTGTGCGTGCGCGAGCGCGCGCATGTGCATGCACG
The DNA here is from genome assembly GCA_004363605.1 of Indri indri. Taxonomy (NCBI): domain Eukaryota; kingdom Metazoa; phylum Chordata; class Mammalia; order Primates; family Indriidae; genus Indri; species Indri indri. The sequence goes on along the minus strand of RJWJ010009970.1, from coordinate 40,344 downwards.
CCAGAGGCTTTCTCTTAATGATTGGGGAATAATACAGATTGGAGTGTGCAAGGATCCTGGGGATAATATTCCAAATTGTACAACTAGATTTTCCTTTTTATAAGATGAATCCAGTGTATTCATAATAATGATGGAATAGATCAACTCCAGATATCGTCTGTTCATTCTTTTAATGAATATTTGAGTTCCTGCTCTATACCAAAGCACTAGACATATAGTGATGAACAAGAAGGGTAAGCTTGCTGCTTTCCAGGAGCTGATATTCTAGTGGAGGGAGACACATGATAAGTAGGCCAATAAATTAATAAGATAATTTCAGAAAATAAATGATAAGTAAACAAGTGGGAGTGGCATGAAGAAACTTCTAGAGGTGATGAATGTGTTTGTTACCAGAAGTTCGGCACTTGTCCCTGAGGCCGAACGAAGAGGGAAAAAGGAACAAGTTTATTAACTTACTGGCAAATGAGGAGGATGGTAGACTCTCATCTTAAAGAACCATCATCCCCCCATAAACAGAAATACAGGGTTTTGAAAGAAGGGTTTCAGCTTCGGGCTATTGCTGTTTAGCATCTCTGGTGAAGATGGTCTCCTGACCTCTGTTGGGATAATTCTGTTGAGCCACCTCCTGTGGTTTAAGATACTAGAGAACAGAGAACACTCCTCTGTCCCTCTATTACTGGTCTCAGGCAGGAATGCAGGTTCTAATTCCTCAAAAAGGGTGAAGGGTTTTAAAGAGACAACTCGTAAAACATTTTGCCCTTTATCAGACCCTTACTTCTGTTACATGTTCATTGTCTTGTTACATGTGCCAAAGTTTATCAAACTATACACTTGAAATATGTGCAGTTCATATGTCAATTAAACCTTAATAAATCTCTTTTTTGAAAATACAATGGGCAAGTAAGGAAAGCTAATTCAGATTGTATTGTTAGAGGAGACCTAAGCAGGTTACATTTGAGCTGAATACCAAGAAGGAGCTGGCCAGGCCGAGAGCTGAGGGCAGAGCAGACTTGTGCTGTTTGCAGAAGGGAAGAGGCCAGTGTGTTTGAAGTATGAGGAGCCAGAAAGGAGACCAGGACCATGTAGGGCCCTGCAGACCATGGAAAGGACAGTACCCAGCTGATGCTCCTCTTTCTTGTCTCTTAAGAGTCCTCATCTACAACTCAATGAGAGGGCAGCCCTTTTCTGTAGTAGTTGTTCTGGCTAGTGATGGTGTAAAGTGTAGGTACGATGGGGGCAGTGAGGTGACTGGACCAGTTCGGCTCTGATGTTCTTTGTGTTCTCTTCACTGTAGCTTTTCCTTCCCTCCATGAGAAAGAAGCCAGCGCTGGCTGATGGCAGCAATCCCGATGGCGATCTCCTCCAGGAGCACTGGCTGGTTGATGACATGTTCATCTTTGAGAATGTGGGCTTCACCAAGGACGTGGGCAACATCAAGTTTCTGGTCTGTGCAGACTGTGAAATTGGACCCATTGGCTGGCATTGCCTAGATGACAAGAACAATTTCTATGTGGCCTTGGAACGGGTTTCCCATGAGTAACTGAGGGGAAGGGGATTCAGCTCCACCCCCAGATATAAAGCTACTCCCCACAAGAACTGGCATTTAACCTGGTATAACTGTTCTGCTGCCTTCCTCTCTGTGCTAACGTAAATAATGAATCCCAGCATGTCCACTTTTCATGCAGAGGGTTAATCCTGCCTCCGTAAAGCTTCAAGTCCATGCCTCTTGTTTAGTTCATTTTGCATCACAACATTTCCTAATCTCCTTTTTCCCCCAGTTTTGGGACACTGTAGTGCCTCCACAAGTCTAGTCTCATCCTTAGCCTTGTGCCTAGGCTCTATTTTACCCAGGGCCTCCCTTTTTTCTTGCTGCAGAAAAACAGTATTCAGCCTTTTAGCCATGACAAAAGATGTTCATGTGCTGGTAGTTTAGACTCCACCTTTTTCTCTCTCATTCAAGAAAGCATACAGACATGTGAGAGTGACTTCGTTGTATAATCTTGTTATCTACAGTCATCTTTTTTCTAAAATGAAAGCATTTACAAACTTCGATATTTAAACCACTAATCAGAAACACATTACTTTGGACACATCTCTAACTCCATGTTTGAGAGCCTCTGCTCTAGGTTGATAATGACATTCTGTTGTGAAGATGAACGTGGTCCCTCTTCCCTTCAAATCTTGATGTGGTTTCTTTTTGTGTTAGCTTCTCTTTGCTACAGCCTGTAAGTTGAGAATCAGATTTTCAACCCCATCTGGCAGCCACTCAAGGAAAACTCAGCCCTGGCTGTTTACCCAGCCTTCTTGGAATCAGAGTGGAGGGAGAAAGATATATGAGGGATAAAAGCCTTTGCCGGATTATATGGGAGTTTCTAGGTTTGTCTCATCTGGACAGATGACGTTCTTCCTTTGTTCTTAGGAAGACTTCTTTAACGGGTACTGTCTTTATTTACTGAACCTATAGGCATGGTCCTCATGGAGTTTTGGTTTAGTTGGACTTATACCAACCTAGAATACAAACTGTCCATCCAAATGCCTCTATTTCTATAGCTGTGGGGTTGCTCTAACAGTTTGATACGACTAAACTTATCTAAGCCTTCAACATGATTTCCAATTATTCGGTCGTTTCTCGTCTGAAATGACTCACCATCTTAGAAGGAGTCTGTATAACCAGATTTCAAGGATCTTCTCGTCCCTACCTCTGAGATTCAGGATGCCTAAAGCTGAATTAAGGACTAAATAGAGACCTTACCATATGAAGTCCTTTTCCTTGCATCTATTTTTCTTCACCCAAAAACTTTCTAAGGGCTCCCCATTAAAGTGCAGGCCTTGGGAATAGTTCTCAGTCACCCTGTTCCCGTAGAAAGGTGACTTTCTTCCCCAGTCACCGTGAACAAGCTCCAGTAGAAAATGAGGGAACTGTGTTTTCCAGACAAATGGTCAGTTGTATGTGATTATGGTATTTGCAGAAAAAAACAACTGAGAATCATCCGCTCAGGTTAGAAGGAACAAAACCAAATAGATGCCTCTAGGGGCACATGACCCCTCACATCACAAGCCAGAACCTAAGCTAAGCATTTTTTCAAATTAGGCTTTAACTTCTTTCTTTTTTTAATCACAGAAATAGTACATGTTCAGATTCAAAAATGGGTATACATTTTTTTTAATTACTCATGCTTTCACCATCCAGAGATTTCCCACGGCAATGTGGTACATATCCTTGGTGTTTTTCTATGTGTATATATAAACATGTATGGTTTTTTAAAACATACGAGATCATACTGTACTCTTATACAACTTGCTTTTTTATTTAACAAAATAGGGTGAAATCTTCATATGTCAGTAGATACCCATCTATGCACACCATTGTTGTTAGTATTCCATTGTATCACTGTACTATAATTTATTTAAACAATGCACTGTTAGGTTGTCTCTGGTTTCTTATGAACAGTGATATACTGTGCAACCTTATAGTTAAATCTGTATCCACGTTTTTAATTATTTCCTTGGCATACATTATTAGACGTGGAATTACAGGGTATGCACGTTTTCAGAGCTTTGCTGTATTGACACATATTCCTCAAAAAGCTGTGCTAATTTACCCTCCTCCAGCAGCGTAAAAGAGCATCTGTTTCTCTGAACCCTTACTAACACTGGGCATTTATTAAAAAAATTTTTTGCTGTTACTGTGAAGGAATACCTGAGATACCAGAACAAAAAAAAATTGCCACTTTAATAGAAAATACACTATCTCATTGTTTTAATTTGCGTTTTTTATTTCTGATGAAATTTTTATATACTTATTGGTCATTTTTTGTATTTTCTTTTTTGAGAATTGCTAAACATTGTTGCCCAAGTAGCCAAAAATGTCAAGTTGCTATTCTGCCTTTCCAGTTTGATTTGAAAAAAAATAAAGACATTTAAACAGTGAAAATTAGATTGCTCCATGTCCTTGCAAAGAATCTATAATTTGAAAAAGCAGAGGAGAGCTGAAACCCAAACCTTAGGGTTTAGCTTGAGGTCTGTCAACTAATTAACTAGTCTGCTGTAAAATGCAAATGTCATTTGTTCGTTCCCTTCACACATAATAGGCTGCCAGTTAGTACCTGTGAGCCAGCTAACTGCTGTTTGCAGTAGGTAACCAGCGCTTGCTGCTAGGAGTATGGAAACCTGCAGTTTTTATTAGGGAGGGTAATTGATTTTGCCAAGGCCTAATTTTTTCTACAAAATTGTCTTTTTTTTTTTAACCAGAAACAAAGATGGATGATGGTGTACTGACATTTTACATATTACCATGTCATGTATGATGCTACTCAAGTAACTCTACCGTATAACTAATGAGTTCTGTTCCTGGTAATGGTGGCTAGATCATTTGGACTGGCCATCTCACTGAGGGCAACTAAAAAGACTGGACAAAATATTTTAAAGATCTGTGCGAAGGCGTCTGAGAACTATAGTAACACGTTAGGGGCCACTGTCCTCCTGGGGACATTTGCCAAATTTGGAGGCATTTGAGAGGCTGATCAGTTATTTTGACAGCCTGTCAAAAGTAGGGGACAGGGCCTGGCAAAGGGTAGTAGACTTGGTGGTATCCCTCACTTGGGGTTGAAGTCCTTTGCACCCCAGGAATAAGGGTGAGCCGGAAGTAGGAAATAGAAAGGCTCTTTTGAGATTGCGGCTCAGCTTCCCATTATGTATTTCAATTCTTGAAATTAGATTAAGGTGATCCCAGAGTGGTAGTTTCCCCAAAACCTTGTGTTAGGGTGGCGATGTCAGTGCATGCTGGCTTTGAGAAAGATTTCTCCAGACAGAGATTGGGACAGAAAAGAAGGTTTATTTACTTTTCCCTGGGGGAAGGGAAAAGGACCAGCACAAAGGTGGAAAGGGAAGAATGCTGGCTCCAAAAATCAGCTATCCAGCTATCGGGGCTTTTTAAAGGGGGTTGTGAAAATGGCAGGGTATAGTTGAGAAATTGCCGCACCTGCTCCTTTCTTTCTCCTTGGCGGCAGATAACAAAAACTGCAGGGATGTCAAAGTCGAGACTTGGTTTCCTGCCTTTCCTTGGAGGATTATCACAAGAGATCTGACTCTGTCCTCGAGATAGGCTTGAGGCTGTCACTGGTTCTCCAGTTTACTCAGGAACTCTGTAAAAGCAGATTCTCAAAAAAACAATTTTGAAAGAGAGATTTACATCCCTTTTCTGTCCATTTAGCTCCTTTCAGAAATTGTGCAAAGCAGAACTCCTGCAGGGTACCTGTTAGTTAGACAACTCATAGGATTGATCTTTAACTGTTACTGGGAAATTGTAGGATTAGGTATTTTCCTGTTGTTTTTGCAAGGCTGCCCCTTTCACCTTGGTATAAGCAAACTAAAACCCTCTCTAGAGGAAGATATCATCATCCTAAACCTCCTATTATTTCTACAAACAATTTAGCTAATATAGTATCCTGACAACAAAATGTAACCAGGCATATGAGAAAAGAAATTTAGCAAAACAATATAGACAATGGAAATAAAATAAACTGCTTACTATGTTGACGGAGATATACAAGTTTGAGAATTTCAGCAGACACCTGGACATGGGGGGCAGTAGGGGAAAAATGTAAGAATTTTTTAAAAATCCAATAACCAAAACTAAGAATTCAGTGGAAGGTTTTTGGTTTTGTTTTTGAGACAAGGGTCTCACTATTTTGCCCAGGCTGGTCTCGAATTCCTGTGCTCAGGAAATCCTCCTGCCTCAGTGGAAGGTTTTAACAGCAGAATAGGCACAGCTGAAGAGAGAACCAGAAAAGTAGGAGCTAGGCATAACTCTAACAGTAGATGTGTAAGTCCACAACACAAAACCTTACGTGACATAACTGAGAGAAATTAAAAGAAAACATATTCACAGGGCCAGAAAACTATAGCTCACAGGAAAAATCCATTCATCTAGCACCTGATCTATTAAGGCTTAAGAGCCTTCAAGCTAAAAATGGCTTTTACATTTTTAAGTGGTTATGTAAGTATCCATACACTATCTTCAATTTTGCCTCTTAGCAAAAATAATAAGCCTAAAATACTTATCTAGTCCTTGAAGAAAAAAATTTGTCAGCTCCTAATACTGTGAAGTTGTCAACTTTCTCCAAACTGATGCATAAATTCAGTAAATCCCAAACAAACACAACAGGTTGTGTGTGTGTGTGTGTGTGTGAAATGCAACAAACTGATTCTAAAAATTATATGAAAATGCAGAGGACCAGGAATTGTCAAAATAGTCATGGAGAAAAACAAGTGGGAAAATTTTTCTGTTGGACAGACAGTGTAGCCTGTTGGAAGGATGGACAAGTAGACTAATGGAACAAAATAGCCCAGAAACAAACCCATGCATGTGGACACTTGGTTTATGATAAACACGGGGGTTATGATTTGGAGGGGGCGTGAGGCCTTCTACAATGCTGGTAATGTTCTGGGTTTTATTTTAATTTTGATAGTGGTTATGTAACAAATTATTGAGCTGTATATCTTTTGTGTACTTTTCTGAGTATATGTTATATTTTCACAATAAGTTTTTTAAAAGAATGTAATGGTTCTATACAAATCCCATTTTCCTAAACATCTGTTGTTCCCCTCAAAATCATATAGCATTTCATTCTCCTGAACCTACACACGCTTAAAAATTAAACCCATGACTCTACTTCCTCACTTGTAAGGATGATAAATTCCATAAGCGTGGGGACCAAGAATAAATATCCTGTTTACCCTTGGTGCTTAGCCCAATGTCTACAACATTTTAATAGTTCAATAGATAATTGTGAAGGGAATTTAAAATAAACTCTGCTGAATGATGTATTATTTTAATAGGACTAATTTAAAGTAGTTCATGCAGATTTCTGAAAATGGAGTTAGAAGTTAGAGTGAATTTTAGTTCTGGTACAGGAACAGTGGGTTAAAAATTAGAGTAGGTACTGCACTTTTTTCCAATGCTTTTTGACAAAGACAATGAAAACGGTTGTACAGGTTGGTGGGAGAGTATCTCAATGTGGCTGTGACAATGGCTTAGTCATCAGAGGGTAAGGGAATAGAGATGTTAACCTTAATAGTGTTAACCTTTCAATTGTGGCCAAGGTTTTCTTATATTTGGAAAATTTAATCGCTGAAATATGTGTCTAAGTACCATAATTTAGACTTATGTGGCAGAAATGTCCAGCGAATTCACTTGAAGTCAATCGAAACTTAGAATGCATTTTGCCCCAAATAGAAACAATGTTATATATGTTGAATAGTTTGTAATTTATGACACAAAGCTACATGTGTACCCAGAGTGTAGTGCTGTAGCAAATGATTCTAATGTTGAACACCAGGAACAAGTCTTCTGCTACAGTAAGAACTGGGTCCCTCCAAAATCCAAAGCTGGTGACCCTGGGCAGTCTGTTTCAGGCTGGGGACCAGGATAACTGTGTGAGCTGGGTAATGGTGGGGGACTATTGAGAAGATAGAATGTGGACTGGAAACATGGCCCCAAGGAGGTAAGAGGAGAGCGAGCAACTTCCATGGGTTTATACATTATCCCTTCTGCCCTTTGTCCTGAATGGACTCTGATATGAGATGTAAAATAGGGATTGTCTAGAAACTTGGGGTTCTATCCTAGGGATCAGTTGCCCCAAAGGAGAGATAAATTTCAACCTGAGACAACTGGAAGAGAAGCTGAGCTCATGTAGGCACTCAGCTTGGACAACTATGCACTAAGGTGAGTATTTGTAAGTAATTCAGTCATTTGAAAGCCAGCTACTGCCTGTATAGTCTTGGCACTGGCTCAAGAATGAATACTGAAGCGTGGCCCTGGGATCTCATTGTTTGCCTTGATTCTTCACCACCTGGTGAACAGGGTATTCCACGAAGCCTATCCATCTTTTGTCCTTCCCTTGTCCAGACTGACTGTGGTTCTTACTTCGATTCACAGCATCATTTCATTGCTGTGTGGTGGAGGAGGATGGGGAGAGTATATGTAGTGAAAGAATGCAGGTTTATCGAGATCCTTTAGATTGCTTGAAGACTGGAGATGACCATGGGACTCTCTGAACTTGGGAATATTTTTTTAGTATGGAATGCTTCGCAAATTTCCAGTCATCTTTGCACAGGGGCCATGCTGATCTTCTCTGTACTGTTCCAATTTTAGTATGTGTGCTGCTGAAGCAAGTACAGAAATTTGGAATGTTTTAAATTCCTGGAGAGATGTGTGAAAATGGTGTGTCTGCGATGGCAGAGGAGTTAAGTGGGGTGATACAGAGGAAGAGGGGGAGGAAAAGTCTAGATAACAGAAATAAATCCAAATGCCTTATAAGAGGATTACATTGTTGTGATGTAAAGAAGTATATTGCCAGGAGAGGGGGGTTGTGTAATTCCCATAAATAACACTGAGGATGTCACTGTTTCAAATGTATCTGTAATCCCTGGGTTGGAGTTGACTCTCTTCAGTAGAGGAATAGAAGGACATTTTAAACTGACAGACTCTACCAGCAGGTGGAATGAATGCTTAATGAGGAAGAACAAGGAAGAGATGATGGTGTTGAGTTCATGATTTTTTTTTCTTTTTCTTTTTCTTTTTCTTTTTTTTTTTTTTTTTTTTTTTTTTTTTTTTTTTTTTTTTTTTTTTTTTTTTTTTTTTTTTTTTTTTTTTGTGACAGGGTCTCGCTCTGTTACCCGGGCTAGAGTGCAGTGGTGTCATCGTAGCTCACTGCAACCTCAAACTCCTGGGCTCAAATGATCCTCCTGCCTCAGCCTCCTGAGTAGCTGGGACTATAGGAACATACCACCAGGCCTTACTAATTTTTTCTGTTTTTTGTAGAGACAGGGTCTCACTGTATTGCTCAGGCTGGTCTCGAATTCCTGGCCTCAAGCAATCCTGCTGCCTCAGCTTCCCAAAGTGCTGGGATTACAGGTGTGAGCCACCTCACCCAGCCAAGTTTATGATTTTTGAGTTTGTGAGCAGGTAGCTTCATTTTAATCATTGGCATGCCCATCTTCAGTAGGATGCCACATTTGAGTTGTTTTGCTAAGGGCAGTGACAGGCAATAAATAAATAACCATGTCTTAGCTGTGTATATACACAGGTTTTCAAAGCACTCACTTGAATGTTCACCCTCATGCTCTCACCCTCTAACCAGAGGCATCCACTTCAGAACTGACAGCCTCATTAAAAAAAAAAAAAAAGTTCCAAGGGTTGAGACCAAAAAACACTTTTTAGAGTTTGAAGTTAACCTTTACACCCTAGACTTAAACCTCCCTGAGTAACCTGAACAAGCATTCATTTTCAAAACATTTTGGGACAGTTTTGAATGACATGGCTAGAGTCTTGTGAACTGGCCAGTGACTTTGAGTTTTTCAGAGCTCTATCAGCAGAAAGTCATTACAGCTGCGGATTTTCCTCAGGCGATGCACGTCTCCCAGCCTGACTCTGGATAAACTGGGTGCAGTCACCCTTCCACTAGAAGTGAGAATGAATAGGATATGGCGATGCTTTGGGTTCCTCTGGAACGCGCTGCACAAATACCAAGGGTATTCATCGTGGGGTGAGGTCTCCAATCATTTGATAAAACCAAACATCAACTAACCCTCCTAAAAGGAAAGAGGCTAATTTGTTATACTTAGGTATTTCTTAATAGAAGTAAAACTTCATCTCAGATAGCTAATGAACGGCTCGTGGAGAGGGAAACATGTGTACACCCTGTAGCATGGAACACTATGAAACCAGCACTGGAAAAAACAATGCACGAGTAACATCTATGTACTGCCCAAAATACTCGTTTGATCACATCGCTCCTCTGCTCAAAAACCCTCAGTGGTGGCCCACAGCCGGCCAGTTACGTGCGCAGACGCCAGCCGACCATTCGACGCTTCCGCCTTCACCCCACGAGTCCCCTTCCATCTGCTTTGGCCAGCCGGTACCCCTGCTCTTTCGGGAATCTTGAGTTACCGGAACCAGAGCAGTCGCCCCAGTCCAAGGGGAGGTAGATTCCAACTACCCGCACCTGTTGCGTCCTTTCCCGCACCTGCCCGCCCACCCCAGCTGCGCTCTCCGCCTCCCTAGAAACCCTCGGCGCTGGGCTCTCTTCACAGCAACTTCCTTCTCTGGTGGCTGCTGAGCGAAAGGCTGCACCATCCTCGCCGCTTTACGCACTTTTCGAACCAGGTCTGCAGGGCCCCCGGTGTAAAGTCCTAGGACGAAAACAGCGAAGGTGTCTCCCGAAAGATGCAGCTTCTCAGACCCGGCCCCCACGCCGACAGCGAAGAGGCTGGAGCCGGCGGGGAGGACGCGGACCCGCGAGGCCTCCCCCTCCCTTGGCCGTACAAACTGCCCAATGACCGGCCGCGGCGGGGATTTCGTCGGCTGCCGGCCAGTAGCGGAGCGCGGGGCGGGCCCTGCCGGGCCCCGGTCCAATGACAGGCGCGCGGGGGCGGCCTCTGTCCAGCCGCTGCCCAATGGGGGCCCCGCCGGGAGGCCCGGCCGGCGGCTCGGCGCGGGTATATAAGGCCCCGCCGGCCGGCCTGCACCTGGGTGCGTGGTGTTGCTGGAGACTCGTAGCTCGTCTGCAGTCAACCATCCTCCGCGAACCTCGCCCAGAGGAGCAGCCATGGTGAGCGGGACCTGGGGGCTGAGCGGTGCTGCGAGGGGGAGGACCCCGGGGGCGCCCGGGGGGGTCCGCGGTCGGCGCCGGCTGCGCAGGAAGGAGGGGCGTCTGGGCAGTCCGAGTGTGGGTGGGCTGCGCGGGGGTTCCAGGGGTGCTTGGGGGTTCGCGGAGAGCGTGGGCCCTGCAGAAAGCCCGGGGACGCCCGAGGAGTTCAAGAGCTGCTTTTCTACGCTCCTTGCCTGCGGGGGGCGACGCGAGCTGGGAAAGTTCCGGGCGCTCGGGGCAGCGGCACGGGCCGGCGGGGCGTGGGGAACGTGGTGGGGTCCCTTGTGCGCTGCGCAAGCCCGGGGAGCGCGCTCTGGAGTCTGGGGGCGACCTAAGACCCGCCCCACAGTTCCTCCTCTGCGGTCCTGGACAAAGAGGTGCCCGCCCCCTAGCTGCGGTCCCCGCCTCCGTCGAGGTCACACTCCGCGCAGGAGGCAGAATTTGGGATGATTAGGAAACTCCAACAGGTTTCTCCAGTTCACGCCGCGTTCCCCTGAATGCCTTTGTCTTGGGCGGCTGACCCTGGTCAGAGGTCCACGCCCTTTGGGCCCCATACTTGACCAGGGGTTTCCATAAGCTCTTGGTGCCCAGAAAAGGATATCCTTTACTCCACTTCTCGCTCTTTTGGTGCCCAGGGACTTGGGGATCCCTCAGTAAAACTGAGAAGTTGGGGTGTGTACACAGAGGTCCCTGTGCCCCCCAGGAATATTTTAATTCCCACCTCTGTTCTGAGTCCCTTAAAGGCTCCGAGGCTGTCTTGGAGGATAGTTCCTAAGACTGCTAAACCGTTGCATACTGTCCTCCTGGAAGATGCCTTCTACGTCTAGGAGGTGCTCAGCCGTTTCGAACTGATCCTTTGTGGGTTGGGGGTGAAGGACCAGAAGGTGGGAGGGAGGCTCTATCCGCCATAGGAGTTACCTGAGTCAGAGGCAAGGCGAAGTGGGTCTCTGATCTCCACTGTGTCCCTTGAGGGGTACTTGCTTGGATTAACTTTTCTGTACTGCAGTTGTCAGGGACAGGTGAGTAGGGTAGGTGCGTGTCCCCTCAAAAGTGGGGGTTGTGGTGAGCTTTCAAGAGGCTGGCTCTAACTCCAGGGCTGCTTGCTCAGTTAATCCACAGGCCTGAACTTAGTCTCCTTCCCGTTCAGAGTGTGGGGGAGACAGAGAACCGCTGCTGTGGGAGACGTCTCCTAGGCCCCAGGGCTGGAACCTAGAAGCTATACAGGACTCTTTCCCGAGCCACCCCAGCCGACAGAGGGCACTACGCAGTGGGATTTGGCTGCGTGGTTTTGGCTCTCTCTAGCTCCTTCCCCAGAAGACCTCGGTTCAGCCGCCACCTTCTAGAGCCCTGATGAATAAAGGAAAATGAGGGTCTGGAGGTGGTTTTGCTTCAAGTATGGGAAGGAAATCCTGGAACGAGAACCCAATCTTCTGGGTTTCAGACTAGGTAATGCCAGGTTTCAGCCTTCAGGGAGGAAGGATAAGGGGTGCTCCCAGAGAAGGCTTTTCAAGCCCCTACTTCCCGCCCCACGCTGCTCATGGCACGTCACTCTGCTCTGTTTCCACCACCGCCAGCGAGAGTGCATCTCCATCCATGTGGGCCAGGCCGGGGTGCAGATGGGCAATGCCTGCTGGGAGCTCTACTGCCTGGAACACGGCATCCAGCCCAATGGCACCATGCCCAGCTGCAAGGCCCTGGGGAGTGGCGGCGACTCCTTCAACACCTTCTTCAGTGAGACAGCAGCTGGCAGGCACGTGCCCCGGGCTGTCTTTGTGGACCTGGAGCCTGCTGTCATAGGTGAGTGAGGTGGGGGGGGGGGCGTGTCCCCCTCCCACGGCCCATATTTTTTGCCAGCCCGAAGTCAATGGGTTGCTCTGCTTAGGGAGGAAACACTTGGAATGCAGGCAGTCCCCTGCCAGGAATAACACTAAGGTCTGAAGTCTGTTGCTTTTGTCTAGACTCTGTCTCAGGAGGGGTACTGGGGGCTTCCTGTGCTGAGACGGAGATCAGTCGCACAGCTCTGCCCAGAAACTGCCAGATATTTGACTCAAGGATAAGGCTGAGAATGAAGACAGCGGAAAGGAGTGGATATAAAAGCAGAAATTTTAAACTTCCTTTTCCCCACACTCAGACTCTTGAGAATAGCATTGCCTAAGGCACTGGGAGCTGAGGGCATTCGCAGTGGGCCCCTGCTCGGCCTGAACCGAAATAGGCCCCTAATAGGATGTGGGCCTGTGTGAACCTGGCTGTTGCTGGCCCCACAGGGCCTTTTCTGCTTCCTCCCTTCTGCATCTAGAGCTCCTCAGTTTCCTATTCATGAAAACGCTACCCTTCCCTCATCTTCCTAAAGATATTTTTTAGATGTTAAACTGTGGCTGGGTTTTCTGCATTCGTCTGTACTCTTACCCCAATCAAAAGCGAAGTGAGAGTCCCCTGAACTCCCCTCGGATTCCTCACCAGGCAAAATGAAGCGGCTGCGATCGGAAGGAAGGGACTGTAAAAGGTGCCCAGGTGGGACCCGGCGTTAGGAGTGGGCCTGTGGAATGCGGCGTGTCCATCGCAGCTGTGCAGTTACTCCTGGGGAAGGTTAGCAGAGGTTCTGGTGCCTGAATCGTCTTGGGGAATGAGAACAGTCTCTCTCAACTTTGCCCTCTTTCTTCTCCTCAAGATAGGGTAAGAACTGGCGTTTACAGGCAGCTCTTCCACCCTGAGCAGCTGATATCTGGCAAGGAGGATGCCGCCAACAACTATGCCCGCGGCCACTACACCGTGGGGAAGGAGCTCATCGATCTGGTGCTGGAGCGAATCCGCAAACTGGTGAGCAGGCGCCGGCAGGAGGTCACTGCGTCCTTAGCCTCCCTCCCGGGCCTGGGAGGCTGAATATGTGTGGGAAGAAAGGAAAACCGCAGCCTGCAGCTGCTACCTAACATCGTTTCTCTGGCCTGTCTGTCCACTGGGCTTCCCCTAGGGGGGCCTGTGTGCCGTGTCCTGGGTGTGGATCTAGGGCTGGAAGCCTGAAAGACCTGCTCTGCCCTGAGTCTGTGGACTAGGGCTTCTGTCCTGCTGGTTCCTCGCTTTGCCAGGTCTGACTGTCTGATCCCAGCCCACTTTGACCCTTCCCTGTAGCAGCTCAGCTTGTTGTTAGACTCCTGTGCAGAACTTTCCAGCTGGGAGAGGCTCCTGCTTAGCTCTTAACCACTTCTCACTTTACCCTTCCCCTGTCTGAGGCCCTGAGAACTGGGAGCCAGCACTTTGGCACGGTTGCTCTAGAGGGGTTGTCTAGACATATTCTCTGCTGCTCAATAGAAACTGGCGACCAGAGTGACCTGAGGGGTGGGAATCTGTGCTCTCCTCCTCACAAATGAAAAAAACGTGCCCTCTAAGGTTAGACCTTTCTTATACCCATGTGTCTGGTATAGGTTGATGTTTTTCTGGTCCAAAGAACAGCTGTATCAGAATCACTTAGGGTGCTTTTCAAATGTGCAGGTTCCTGGGTTTCAGTCTGAGGCGGGGCCTGGAAATCTATATGTTCAACAGGATGCCACCCCACTCCCACTGTCCTGCAACTGGGTGGCCGAGCAACAAGGCTGAGAGGGCCCAGCGCTGAGGCTGATCCAACGTCCTGCCTCACCGTGAGGGGACTTTGAGGGTGATGGAAGTTTCTATATCTTAACTGATTTGGTTATATGCTTGCCAAATCATTCATTGTGCGTAGAATGTACACACTTAAGTATTAATTATACCTCAGAGTCTTTTAAAATACAGAAGTGAGTGCAATTATAGTTAGGTAAGAGTAGCTTTCTAGACACAAAAGAGTTCTGTCAGAAGAGGGTTGGGGACAGATGACATGCCATCTGTATCCTTAACAGTGTTATTTCCTACTCTAGACAGACCAGTGCACCGGGCTTCAGGGCTTTCTGATCTTCCATAGTTTCGGGGGCGGCACTGGCTCAGGCTTCACCTCCCTGCTGATGGAGCGGCTCTCTGTGGACTACGGCAAGAAGTCCAAGCTGGAGTTTGCTATCTATCCAGCCCCTCAAGTGTCCACAGCGGTTGTGGAGCCCTACAACTCCATCCTGACCACCCACACCACCCTGGAACACTCGGATTGTGCCTTCATGGTAGACAATGAGGCCATCTATGATATCTGCCACCGCAACCTGGACATTGAGCGCCCTACCTACGCCAACCTCAACCGGCTCATCGGCCAGATTGTGTCCTCCATCACTGCCTCGCTGCGTTTTGATGGCGCCCTCAACGTGGACCTCACGGAGTTCCAGACAAATCTGGTGCCTTACCCCCGTATCCACTTTCCGCTGGTGACCTACTCGCCCATCGTCTCAGCTGAGAAGGCCTACCACGAGCAGCTCTCGGTGGCAGAGATCACCAATGCCTGCTTTGAACCTTCCAATCAGATGGTCAAGTGTGACCCTCGCCATGGCAAGTACATGGCCTGCTGCGTGCTCTACCGTGGAGAAGTGGTGCCCAAGGATGTGAACGCCGCCATCGCTACTATCAAGACCAAGCGCAGCATCCAGTTTGTGGACTGGTGTCCCACAGGTTTCAAGGCAAGTTAGGGGTAAGGGGAGGGATTAGCACATGACTTATGTACCTGCTGAGAAGGGAGTTCCTGAAGAGCTGCAGGTGTGAAGAACAAATGTACTAGGGATGGGGAGAATAGAGCAAATAACAGCTTTAGAGGCTGTCCTTATTTGTTAATATTTAAGACAGGGTTTTGCTCTGGCTGGAGTGCAGTGGCGGTGATCATAATGCACTATAGTCTCAGACTCCCGGGCTCAAGTGATCCTCCCACCTCAGCCTCCTGAGTAGCTAGGGCTATAGGCACGCCAAGCTAATTTTTTAACTTTTTATAGAGACAGGGTCTCACTATGTTGCCCAGGCAGATCTCAAACTCCTGGCCTCTCAGAGTGCTGGGGTTACAGACATGAGCCACTATGCCCAGCCTAAAGACTGTCTTTAACCTTGATAGATCTCAACTGGTCCAGAAGCCAGGCCTTTGGACTATAAGCCAGGGTGGATTCTACTTGAAAGATTGCCTTTATGAGAGGAAAACTATCAGTTTCATGTTGCTTAGCCTGGCAATAGGCATTTCCTGGGCCTGCCAGTCAAGTCGGGGGGAATGGCCTCCTTGCTGCCATGTGCTAGGGATGTAGCCACATGATGTGGCTTCTGCTCAGGAGGGAATGAATGCTTTTAGCAGCACAGAAGGGCTCATCAGATGATAGGGAATGCGGGTCAGCAGGCTGTGTTCTGCATCTGTGAATGCAGTCTTTTCCTCTCGCAGTAAAGAGGAAGGACTCGTTTACGCCCCGCCCTGTTATCTATCAGTTCACATTCCCAGGGTGTTGTGCACATGGCCTAGTTTAAGTTTTATGGGGTTTGTTCCAGGGTAAGACTTTAGAAAGATTAAAAGCGGCAGCTGTGGCATTGGAAAACATATACAGACTGGGTGCGGTGGCTCATGCCTGTAAATGTCAGCACTTCGGGAAGCCAAGGCAGGAGGATTGCCTGAGGCCAGGAGTTACAGACCGACGGGAGCAACAGCCAGATTCCTGTCTCTACAAAAATTTAAAAATGATCTGGGCATGGTGGGGCGTGCCTATAGTCCCATGTACTCAGGAGGCTAAGGCGGGGGGATCAATTGAGCCCAGGAGTTTATAGTGAGCTGTGATCATGCCACTGCATTCCAGTGTGGGTGACAGAGTGAGACCCTGTCTCTTGAAAAAAAAAAAAAAAAGAAAGAAATTGAAGAAAAACTACATAGCTTTCCTGCCCTGTGACTGTTGCGGATGTGACCACAATGGAAGGGGAGGGAGGCAAGGCAGGGACCCCTGGTCATAAAGATAATAGCTGCTTGCTGGTGTTGAAGAGTTGTCCTGTAGCTCCACTAGAGATGAGGGATGGGATATCTGGGAGGCAGACTGTTTCTGCCTCCATATTAGGAAAAGTTTTAGCTGCTCAGAGGAAGAGTAGGCCTTCAGGAAGCAGTCATCTTACTGTCCCTAGAGGCATTAATGGGAAGTTGACTTTTTTTTTTTACTGGAGGGAAAGAATACTGAATATGAAATGTATTTACATATTCTGGATAGATCAATGTTTAAAGTAGGTTAAGTTTAGCTCCAATTGGAGATCTCTGTAAAGTTTAATATTTTTAAAACTATTTTCTAAACTAAAAAGGAGACTAGTACATTTAACACCCATATACCCACTACCTGGATTTAACGTATAAATGTATGTTTCCTTTATTTTTGCTTTGCTGACCCATTTAAACTTGCTTATATAGCTATGTAACACACAAATCTGTTTGTATACCGAACAATTAATAGTACTTCCCCCAAATAAGAATGCTTTATTAGTATTCAAACTTTACAAGTTGCCACAAATGTTTTTTATAGTCAGTTTTTCGAAGTTGAGATCTAATCAAGGACAAAGTGTTAGCTTATTTGTCTCAAGTCTATTAATATAAAACAGTCCACTATTCTTCCTGAAAGTGACTTTGAAGAGACTGGTCTTGTAGAAGTTCTCACATTCTGGGTTTATTTCCTTGTGGTGGTGATCTTCCTTTATCTCCATGTTTCTTACACATTGGCAAATGCCAGACACCAAGTGACTGCGCCTTCCCCAGTTATAGGGATCCTTGTACAGACTCCTTCCAGGAAATGTAGAACCAGGTACTTATGCTACTTCCTGTTTCTTCTTAGGTTGGCATCAACTACCAGTGCCCCACAGTGGTGCCTGGGGGCGACCTCGCCAAGGTGCAGAGGGCAGTCTGCATGCTAAGCAATACCACGGCCATCGCCGAGGCCTGGGCCCGCCTCGACCACAAGTTCGACCTGATGTTTGCCAAGCGGGCCTTTGTGCACTGGTACGTGGGCGAGGGCATGGAGGAAGGGGAGTTCACTGAGGCTCGAGAGGACCTGGCCGCCCTGGAGAAGGATTATGAAGAAGTAGGCACAGAGTCTACGGACGGAGAGGATGATAGTGACGAGTTCTAGGGGGTCCTGGCACCTGCAGCGCCTGGCCTCTGGCTCCCCAATTCTGTAACTCACTCCACTGTCTCCCCCACCCTGACAAATACAGTCCATGGCTCAGCAATGTGGAACTCTGTGTGCGAGACTCTGCCCGGGCAGTGGGCCTTCTCTAGCCTTCCTGACGTGCTTTGTTGCCTTGCACGTTAAGAGGCAGGATGGCATCTGCCTCTGGGGACTCCAGCCAGGGAATTTCTGGTGGAGGACTGGCACTGCCATCCTTCTGCGTGAGCAGGCCACCCTGACAGACGCTCACCGGCTCAGCACGTGGGCTGTAATGCTTTGAGTCCATGTGGGTCCCTGTGTGCACCCCTTGTCCCCAGCTTACCTCAAGGAAGGTAAAGCCTTCTACAGGTTCCAGTGAAAGCTGCTGAAAGTTTATCTGCCCCTAGCATTCTGAGACAAACTGCTCGGTTTTGATGCCTGCAAGGAATCAAGCATTTTGACTTGTCCTCCTCCATGTGGCCAACAGAGGGCAGTAGAGGTTGGAGTCCCCCGGGCCAGTCTGCAGCCGCCATCTTAGATTTAGGGCTCTACCCTGACACCTTATAGAGGCACAAGGTCCAAGAAGCAGGATTCCAAAAAAACAGATGTCTTTAGTCTGGAGCTAAACTAGTTATTAGTGTTAATCTAGGGGCCAGTTCCCAGCATCTGTGAACCGTGCCTGATGGATGCCGGGGAGGAGTTTGCCGAGAGGGTGGCCTCCTAGAGCCCAGAGCATCGTGCCCAGGCCCACGGGCTCTGACCCCTACCACGGAGCTGCGTGGTTGTCAGTCCCCAGGCTCTGGGTCTCGTCGTCTGTTTGCCCATCTTGCTCTGGCTTTCCAGTTCGGAGCATAAAGGTCTGACAGTCTCTGGCTTGGCTTTACCCCCTTTCTCTTAGTCCTTCCTCCCCAAAAACACAAGGCCCTCGGCCCGTTTTATTCGTTTGTCTTAAATCCCTTTCTTCCATTTTAAGCAACACAAGTCTCCCTTGCTATAGCTGGTGACTTTCTACTTCAGAATCTTTCTCCAAAGCTGTTCCTGGAAGACTCTTAACCTCCCGGGTCCTCCAGTACTCAAAGGGCTGGGGTTAGAGGAGGAATTAAAGTATAGAAGGAAAGGAAAGGGGAGAAAAACCCGCCTTATTAAAATGCCTGGGGATGGGTCTGGATCTGCTTGTGTTCAGCAAGTGCCCCCAGCCTGCTCCGCCAGTATCTTCACCCGGAAACCAGCAAGCTGACGTTTTCTTTTCTTTCCCCCTCTTCCTTGCTTTTTCCCTTACTGGACACATGAATTTGTTACACATTAGCAATTCTCCCTGTGTTTGTTCAAACCAGTATGTAACGAGACTGCCCTTATCCCCACAGGTGCCCCAAGTGATGGGAAGGAGCATGTCCAATGAGGGCTGGACGCCTAACCCTGAGCACTTTCCTGAGATTAGATACTAGATAGAGTGAGTCACTTACACGTGGGCGGAGCAAGCCAGACAATTTATCTGGATAACCTAGCAGCTGCCATACCCGCTCGTCCCCCTGTTGAATAGAATGTAAGTCACGTTCTCTTCTCCAACTTCCCTTTTTGCATTTTTGAAATAGGATGGATTCTTGTTAAATCTGTTCCTTGCCTTGGCTCCCACCTACCTCCAAGTCCCAGGTAGGGCCACATCCCTGGGAGAGCCTTGCCTGGGTTCCTTTCAAACCTTGGAGCCACTGGCAGTGTGAGGATGGAGAAGAGAAATTCTTGCCTTGGAAGCTATGATCTGAAACTAGAGACACTTGGAGTCTTAACAAGTACACACAGCTGACCCTTGAACAAAATAGAGGCTGGGGCCACCAACCCCTCATGCAGTCAAAAATCCACCTATGACTTTTGGCCAGGTGAGGTGGCTCATGCCTGTAATCCTAGCACTTTAGGGAAAGCACAGGAGGAAGGATTGCCTGAGGCCAAGAGTTCAAGACCAGCTTGAGCAACATAGAGCCCCATGTCTACAAAAAATTTAAAAATTAGCCTGGCATGGTGGTGTGTATCTGTAGTCCCAGCTAGTTCGGAGGCTGAGGTGGGAGGATCACTTGAGCCCAGGAGTTTGAGGTTGTAGTGAGCTATGATGATGCCACTGCACTCTAGCCTGGGTGACAGAGTAAGAGCCTGTCTTGGGGCCAGGCGCGGTGGCTCACGCCTATAATCTTAGCACTCTGGGAGGCCGAGGCAGGTGGATCACTCAAGGTCAGGAGTTCGAGACCAGCCTGAGCGAGAGCGAGACCCCCGTCTCTACTAAAAATAGAAAGAAATGATCTGGACAACTAAAAATATATATATAGAAAAAATTAGCTGGGCAAGGTGGCGCATGCCTGTAGTCCCAGCTACTCGGGAGGCTGAGGCAGGAGGATCACTTGAGCCCAGGAGTTTGAGGTTGCTGTGAGCTAGATTGATGCCTTAGCACTCTAGCCAGGGCAACAGAGTCAGACTCTGTCTCAAAAAAAAAAAAAATCACATGCAACTTTTGACTCCCCCCAAATTTAACTACTAATAGCCTGCTGTTGACCAGAAACCTTACCAACAACATAAACAGTCAATTTACACATATTTCGTATATGTATTACATACCATCTTCTTACAATAAGCTAGAGAAAAAACGTTCATAAGTAGAAGTGGATCGTTATGAAGGTCTTCATCCTTGTCACCTTCACGTCAAGTAGGCTGAAGAAGAGGGGTTGGTCTTGCTGTCTCACAGGTGGCAGAGGCGGAAGAGATGGAAAGGGAGGCGGGCACACGCGGTGTAACTTTGTTGACAAAAATCCGCATATAAGTGGACCCGTGTAGTTCAAGCCTGTGTCGGTCAACTGTATTCTATTTGAAGTATGAGCGTAAAGTAAGCATTGCCCTTCCTGAGCTGGGATTTTTCTCACAGATGTTACTGGAGTTGGCGGCAGATGAGACTCTAGCCCTGGCCATAGCAAAGTCTGAACCTAGACGACTTCCTGCAGGTACCATCGCCTTCCGTTTGCAAAGACCCAGGAGCCTCGTGGGCAGTTGGCTCCGTGGAGACCTTGGAGGGCAGGGTGGTTACTCTGGTGAGCCAGGACTGAAGACTAGGGGAAGTGGCCTAAATGAGAGGAAAGGCAGAATGCCTCCAAAGCACCTGGCCCATATTAGAAATTTCTTTCTATTTCTTTTTCATTTTTCCAACCTCAGCGAGCATCAGAACATACTAGAGATTTAACCAAAAAAAGTTCCTGCCTTCCGAGAATGTATAGATGGGATGGGAGCCCTTGACTTTCTTTTTCTCTGTGGTGCAGACTTGCACTAGTTTTGCCTGATTTTCAGTCTGGTTCCTCCCTTACACCCTGAGCTGTGCCTTAGGTAACTGAGAGCAGAGTCTCTCAGATTTGACGACTCCAGGGCGTACATTTGTTTTCTGTTGGACACATGACAGTTGTCTGCTTGAATAAGGGAAAGACAGGATCTAGGCATCTGCCTGTTCCTTTATGAAGATTTTTAACCGGTCTTCCTATTCTCAGCTCCGTCCTACATCCACCCCTTCATAACTTCCTAGAGCTTCCAGTTCCTCAGCCTTTTGGAGACTGATGTGACTCATCTTCTTGTAGGCATTCAGTGTCCTGCACTCGTCCGCCCACCTGCAGCGAGGAACCTATCTGCTGTCTCTTTTTCTGTCTTGCCTCTTCCTTAAAGCTCAGTGGAACTGGGGTGAGATCTATGCACAGTACCTGGAGGGCACAGGAAGCCCCAGGCCAGCTAGGGGGTGGCCTTTGGGAAGATTGGCACTGGAACCAGATACCAAAGATGGGTTGAGGTACAGGGCAGGGTTCCAGGCAGAGACTGGATAGAAAAAAGTGTGGAAAATATGAGCATGTTGTCTTTGGGTGAGCTTGAGTAGTTTGCAGGTGAGGCTTGGGATGGAGGAAGGAGAAGCTAGAGAATAAAGGTACAGAGCTGAATGACCCTGGTTTTAGAATTTCTTTTCCCAAATACTTACTGAGCATCTACTATGAGCCATATGTTCTAGATGCTAGGGAGCAAATGGGAAACAACAAAGTTTGAACTTTCTCCTATATAAAATCTTCGGCGTCTTTCAAGTGCCTGCATTCAGAGAAAACCTGTGCTTAAAGCAGTGATTCTCCACCTGGGGTAATTTTGCCCTCCAGGGAACATGTGGCCTTATTTAGACATTTTTGGTTGTTGCAACTGGGGATAGGGGTGTTCTGGCAGGTAGTGTGTAGGGACCCTACAAGGCACAAGACAGCCCCCCACAACAAAAGAATTATCCCAGCCAGAAATGTCAATAGTGCTGATACAGAGAAACCTTGCCTTAAAGAATTTCTTGGCAGTTGGTAGATCTCCAGTACAGGTGCGGTAGAGGGGTAGACGCTATTATGGTAACTAAGGTGAAAAACAGTGCTTGGACCAGAGCAGTGAGATGGGGAAGGGAAGAGTAAAAGGGTTGGATCGCAGCCCTTAGTGACCAGTTGACGTGGCACATAGATAACTCTGCCTTGGATAGCATGAGTTGTTCTTCCTGTATTTCCCATTTGGATTGGGAGAAGAATTCAGATTTAGCCATTGTATTAGTCTGCTCGGGCTGCCATAACAAATACCACAGACTGGTGGCTTAAACAACAGAAATGTACTTTCTCACAATTCTAGAGGCTGGAAGTCCAAGATCAAGGTATCAGCAGGGTTGGTTTCCTCCGAGGCCTCTCTCCTTGGCCTGCAGATGGCTGTCTTCTCCCAGGGTCTTCAGGTGGTCTTCTTCTGTCTGTCCTTATCTTTTCTTATAAGAACACCAGTCGTATTGGATTAGGATCCACCCTTAGGACCTCATTTTACGTTAATTAACCCTCGAAAGGGCCTATCTCCAAATACCAGCACATTCTGAAGTACTCGGTGTTAGGACGTCAACATGAATTTGAGGTGGGGTATGGGGGGGGTCCCAATTCACAACTCAGCCCATAAGAGGCATTTTAAGCTTAAGGTGCCCAAGGGCTGACCAGGCACATCAGGTACCTGGAGATACTGCTCTGGAACCTAGGAATTCAGGACTTTGAGTCACTGGTGTTTAGGTGTGGCTAGAGCTGAGAGTCAGGATGGGGTCACCTGGGGAGAGTATAAAAGGGCAGAGGAGACACCTTGGAGAGTGCTGCTGTCCACAGGAGGGGGAGAGTCTCCAGCCCAGGAGTTGGGAAGAGAACCGGGGGATGAGATGGTCACAGAAGGGGGCAGGATCATCTTAAGTGTTCGACATGAGTACAAACACAGCAGCAACAGAGGCAGGCGCTTGCACCTTTGTGGGTGGGAAATTGGAATCCCTGGGTTTGCTGTTTTACTTCAGGTGGAAGAATTCATCTTTTATTCATTCATGCGATTGCCAAGAAAGGAGTTGGACACCATACAAGACTTTCAGGGGCACATTTTCTCAGGACCTCTCGAGGCCATGTGCCCTGGGGTTGGTCACATACATTTGGCCCAGGATAAACCTCTTTAAATTATCCCCCATTCCCCCAAAAAAGACCAGTTTTCCTCCAGGGAAATGGGAAGAAGCATGTAAGGAGAGAGGCTGCCGGGTGTAAGTGGCAGCTCCATGGGCAGCTTGCACTCCCACCCTGCTGAGCCCTGACGACGCCCCAGAAGCCCCAGCACATGCGGCAGGAAACCTACTTGCCCTCTGGGTCTGCTCTTAGGAACAAAGTTAGGAAGAGGAGGTGTGTGAACAAGTCACAGTATAATCTGACAAATACGGGAGACAGTGAGGTGGTGGCGATGGGTCTTGAAGGCTGAGCGGTTGAACTGCAACTGGCTTCCTCATGGTGGGGCTCACGCTGCAAGGCAGAGTGGTGGGAAAGGGGGTGCGAACTCGAGGGGGGCAGGCATCTCCTGACCAAAAGGTTCGTGCCAAGGAGTGAGAAGAAAGGACTGTTGCGTGAGCCTTCGAGGGCAGGGTGTGTGTCTTAATCCCATCCTGCACTGCACTTCCCGCCGCCGGCCTCGGGCGTGATGGGGTACCAAGCTAGACTGAACCCAGCGGGAGGCAGGAAGATAGGCGCTGCAGTACCGATTTGTGGTGGGAGAAAGATGGTGACCACCTAAGGCCTTCGAGGGCTGAGAATTAAAGTCAGAGGGGTGGTAACAAACACAGGCGATTCCCCGTGTCCCTGATCCCTTACTTCACAATACGGCTCATTCTTACTGCCCGGGGAGAGAGGGAACAAAGTTAGAAACCACATTGGTGACAGAAGTTCTGGGCCTCAAACTGAGACTGTCTCTGTGCCACTTCCTGGCATACCGATTGCCTGAGGAACAGGCCAGGGGCTACGGGTGCTGCTCAGCTGCGGACCGGAACACCTGCTCGCAGAACGGGGCAGGACGCAGCGGAGGTGCAGAGTGGGAGGACCTCGCGGATGGGAAGGAGGAGGAGGCTGGCAGGGAGCATGGGCCTCCTTCCCCTCCCCTCTCCCCGGCCCTCGGCCTCTGGGAAGGGGCAGTGTGGCATCAGCCCCTGGGGAGGGAGATGACCCACCCCTCCCACTTGGGGCAGACATGGAGACCTCGTCAGGTGATCCTCTCCCCTGGCTGTTTTCCTTGTCTGTAAATTGAGGGATTGGACTAGATCTCCAAGTCAAGAACCCCCCACCCCCACCGCCATCTCAGGACAAGGGTGCAGAACCCAGGCAACTAGGAAGAAATTGCAAGATGAGGGTGTCTGAGGGGCAGGCCACCCCACCCCACCCTTTCTTGCCTGTCTGCTGCAGTCTGATTTCCCCCCCACCTGGTCAAGTCTGAGCAGGCTCCTCAAGGGCGGTGACAGCTGCTTCTGGGAGGAGCTGCTTTCAGGCGATCAGAAAGGCAGTAGGCAAGTCCCATGAAGGATTTCATGCAGAACAGCTCCAGGGGAGGCGGCAGCCCCTGGCCCGTTTGGTCATCTTGTTCTACGGTATCCGACCAGGGAACAGTCCCCACCCCTGCTGGCTGGGCCCCTTGGGGTGGGTTTTGCTAGCCCCAGGCACAGGCCACGTCTCATTGCTGTGTTTAAGGCTGTGCAGGGGAGTGAGGACAGAGCAGCATAGCCGGTGATTAGAACACAGACTCCAAAGCCAGAATACCTGGGTGCGAATCCCGGCTTTGCCACTTAATAACCGTGTGGCCTCGGCCATGTTTCTGGGCCTCATTTCCTATCTACGCACTGAGGCCAGAGCATCAATGCCTGCCTCAGGGTGGTTATGCTTAGAACAGCACCTGCGACACGGGGTTCATTGGTGTCCACTGCTGTCGATGCGATTGTTGCGACCACAGCCCGCCGCAGGGAGGAAAGGGGGCTTTCTCTTCCATCACCCTTCCCCGTATAATAATCCTCTGTGCCTGTTCTAAGTAATCACTTCTTTGTGTTTCTCTGTAGCTCTTCATATCCCCAAAATTAAGCTCTTTTGAAGACACTCATTCTCAATGGTTAATTATTCCAATTTTCCCCTTAGCCAAGGCCTCTCACTGCTTGTATTCCTCCTCTTACCCCCCGAGGTTCCAGTGTCCTGGCTCTGTGCACCCGAGCCCTGGCCGCGAGCCCACCCGCACAAAGCACCCCTCAGTACCTCTCGGCCCCCTCCCTTGCTTGCGCCAGGGCCCCAGCTTCTCACCCGCGCTCTCTGAAGCTTTTAGGTAGGTCAGAGGGGGCCATTCATTGAATACAGGCACAGCTTGTCCTCATTCCCAGCCACTCAGCCCTCAATGAGACCCAAATATTTTATCTGAGTGATAGGCAGGCGCTGGGCTCTGACGGAGGGTTTCCAACAGAAGGACTCTGTGTTAATTATGAGCGTCCTGTGTTGTTCTAGGTTTGTTGCAGTTATCTCTTGCTTTGAACCCCAAAACTTAGTGGCTTAAAACAACCACGATGTATACACTCATGATTCTGTAATTTGGGGCGGGTTTGGTGGTGGTGGCTCACCCTCTCTACAGGGGGGTTGGTTGGGGCAGCCCAAGAACCCCGAGATAGCCCCATGGGCACATCTGATGCCTTAGCTGGAAGGGCGGGGGCGAGGGTGGGGGCTGGGCCTCCCTTCCTTCCTTCCTAGGCCTTTCTTCTCCAGGGCTTAGACCTCACTTGGCAGCCAGCTCCCAGAGAGTGAAAACAAGCTGTGAGGCCTCTTACGACCTAGACCTTAAGGCCCAGATTCACTGAGAGGCATTGTGGGTTGAATTGTGTCCCCCTAAAATTGTACGTTGAAGTCCTAGCCCCCAGTACCTCAGAACGCAACCTGAATTGGAAATGGGGTCATTGCCAATGTTATTAGTTAAGATGAGGTCTGAGTGGAGTGGGCCCCTCATACACCATTATGGCTGGCGTCCTTATAAAAGGGAGGATGCCGCGTGGAGATCGGCGTCACGCTGCCACAGCCACGGGGGCTAGCAAAGAGGCCTGGAACAGACTTTCCCCTACAGCCTTCAGAGGAAACTAGCCCTGCCGACTCCTTGGTCTTAGACTTCTGGCCTCCAGAACAGTAGGACTATAAATTTCTGTTGTTTTAAGCAGCCCGGTTTGTGGTACTTTGTTACAGCAGCTCTCGTAAACTAATACACAGGGAAAAATCAGTGCAACTCTTGACGGGAAGGGTGACGGGCATGCACGGGGCAGGGGGAGGAGTTGGAGCTGTCTCTGCCGGTCATCTGCCACAAGGCTGCCCGAGAGTGGGCAGGATGACGGGGGAGGTCTAGATGTTCTAGGCCTGACTCCGCCAAAAACATGGTGAAAAGCTGTTTAACTCTCCCTCCTTTTTCCAGAGTACTAAACAACAGACTGAGATAGATGTCCCTTTTGATTGTTTTCCACTTTAAAAGTCACTGCCTCTGTAAGTGTTCCTTAGCCAGCACCAGAGTCCCCTGGAGGGCTTGTAAACACGGAGTGCTGGCCCTGCCCCTGAGTTTCCGATTCAGTAGGTCTGGAGTGTGGCTGAGAATTTCCATTTCTAACAAGTTCCCATGTGATGGGACCACACTGGGAGTCTCTGTAAGTTGAAAGTGCATTTTAATACATTTAACCTACCGAACATAGCTTAGCCCAGCCTACCTTAAATGTGCTCAGACTTTCATTAGCCCACAGTTGGGCAAAGTCATCTAACACAAAGCCTATTTTATAATAAAGTGTAGAATATCTCGTAATTTGTTGCATACGGTTCTGAAAGTGAAAAACACTATGGTTGTATGGGTACTTGAAGTATGATCTCTACAGAATGCCTATTGCTTTTGCACCCTCAGAAAGTGGAAAAATTGGGTGAGGCATGGCAGCTCACGCCTGTAATCCCAGCATTCTGGGAGGCCAAGGCCAGAGGATCGCTTGAGGCTATGAGTTCAAGATCAGGCTGGGCAACATAGCAAAACCAAAACCCGACTCTGAAAAAAAAAAAATTAGCTGGGTGAGGCTGTGTGTGCCTGTAGTCCCAGCTCAGGAGGCTGAGGCAGGAGGATCACTGGAACTCAGGAATTTGAGGATGTAGTGAACTATGGTGACACCACTGCACTCTAGCTGAGGCCACAGAGCAAGACTCTCAAAAAGAAAAAAAGAGTTGAAACATTTTAAGTCGAACCGTTGTAAGTTGGGGATTGTATTGATGCCTAGGCTCTGCCCTACAGCTGCTTTAGTTTGTCTAGGATAGGGCCCGAGCTGGTTTTTCAAACCTTCCTAAGCAAAGCAAACACACAGCGCAAGTTGAGAACCACCGTCCTAGGGGCCCAGACATTTGAGGGCACAAAGAGTGCGATAAAACTGTGTTGGTGCATACCTGCAAAAAAATTATTCCTCAATCTGACACTTATGGCCCAAACAAAGCTTTAAAAAAAAAATGAAAATTGTCCCCTAACTTCCTGAGGTTAAGGAATGTAAAATAGTTTTCCTGTACTCAACTTCCTGTCACCTCTTTTGGACACTTTGTAGTTGCTTCTTGTCCCATCATCCCTGCTGCTGCTAACGTAGTTACACTGGCCAGGAACCAGGCGGGAGCTCATGCCTCGAGGGGAAGGGGAAGGAAAATCCCTGAAGTTTCTACATCCCTGTCTCAAACAATAACACCTACCTGCACGAGCTCTAAGTGAGCTTTAGGAGACAAATCTCCCCAGCTGCCTTGCTGAATTTGAATCTAAAATAACCTCAACCTACCGAGCACCTATTCTGCCCCTGACTTTAAGGGGAAAGAGCAAGCGTAGCAGTTAAGGAAAAGCATGGGCTTGAGCCCAGGTGTTTGAGGTTGCAGGGAGCTATGATGAATGACACCTTTGCACTCTAGCCCGGCAATGGAGTGAGACTTAGGGGGAAAAAAAGAAAGAGAGCGTGGGGCTCTGGAGAGAGCTTGTCTGTGTTCAAACAACTTAATGGTGTGAGCCGGCCATGCGCCTAGCTCTCCATGCCTCAGCTCCCCCCACGCAAGCTGGAGTAACTAGACCATGCACACCGAGCTGCACAGGTGAAAGCGTGTAAGGTGCTTAGCGCAGTGTCTGACACAGGTAGTAATTTGTGTACCTTATGATTTCAACCGTTTTGTGACGTGGCATCCCTATGTTACAGGTGAACAAACTGGTGTAAAAACTGGTCTGTCCAAGCTCTAACAGCTAGGACAGTGCACTCAAGCCTGTGGGTTCACAGGGAGGGGAACAAACTACGGAGCAGCCCCAGACCTGAAACTAAGGTGACATGGTAAAAAGGTTGAGTTCTTTTGAGGTCATGAAAGGGCGTTGAGAGGGGAGATGCAAGTGACTAGAATTTTGAGCTTTGGCAGGGGAGGAATAAGGGATAGAGACAGCTCTCCCGATTCTTCTGGTAGACCGAGAGCAGGCAGCAGGCGCCCAGCTGAGTGTTTGGGGTGGGGCAGAGGATGGCTGTGACTGCCACCGACTTGAGGCTAAGGGAGAGTGGATGAAGAGCTTGGGGGTGGAGCTGCTTCTGATTCAGTTGCCTTTTCTTTCAACAAATGCTTGCTGTGTGCCACATACGCTGCAAGGCCTTGGGGATAGAGTGGTGAACAAAATTGACATGCACGGGTCCTGTCCTCTGGAAGCCCCCATTCAGGGGGCACAGGAGCGGGTTGGTCACACAACTCTTTAGAGATGTGCAAAGGAGAAGACAAACGTTCAAAGAGAGCAAGTCACAGGAGGCCCCGGCCTTGTGTGAGTGAGTGGTCAGGGAAGGCTTCCTGGAGGCAGTTTCCTTGAAGCTGAGGACGAGTGGAGTTAGCCAGATAGATGGAAGGGGTCCGGGGAATGATGTACGCAAGAGACCCAGGGCAGGCATGAGCTCAGGGCTGCAGAAGGAGCTTCAGGAACAGTGAGGGTCGGGTGGTGGGGGATGAAGTTAGTGAGGTGGCCATAGGCTGTGTCAAAAATGCTTTTACCCCAAGAGCTGTGGCAAAGCCATGGAAGGACTTTAAACTGGGTAGTGTGATGTGATGTATTTCTGCCTTACCATTCTGAGCCCTCACCCACATTAATCTCATTCGATCGCTGCAGCAACCCTGCAAAGACATTATCTCACCGATAAGGACATTTGGGAATCCCAGAGGTGGGTTATCTAGACCACACCTCTGCCCCACCCTTCGCTCCTTCCCCAACCAGGGAGATGCCACCCATGCCTGAGAGGACAGGAGGAGGTGATGATGCCTGTCGGAGACCCAGGGAGCCTAGATTTTCTCTCTGCCCCGCCTCTTAGACAATATTGCTCCTTGGATGCACAGGGCTCCTAAAGTAGCCCAACCAGAAAGGGGAGAATCATGCCCCGAGGCCTTTCGGTGGGAAAAATCTGTCCTCCCCACCCACCTGGGGCAGGGCTGGCAACAGTGGGAATGTCCTACCTGCCTGGGCCTGTTTGAGGCTCCCTAAGAAAGAGGGCAGGAGCTCAGACCCAGGGTTTCTGGGCAGCCCAGAGCCCAGAACTGAGGATGCAGTTGTCGGGGAGGCCCTGGGGAGGTGGGAGCAGGGAGCAGCAGAGGCCCTTGGAGTGGGCTAAGCCTGCCCTTCTCCTTATGGGCGGGCTGTGCAGGGGTGAAGGAGGGTGCCGTGTTGGCAGACACTGAGTGCGAGCGCCTCTGTCTCCGGGAGAGAAGGGAGAGCTCAGCTGATGCCCTCTGAGTGTCTACCACCTGCCTTATGTGTAGAATTTCCTCTAACCTGTATGCCCACCCTGGGTGGCAGGTGGAATCTCTTTTTCACAGGTGGGGAAACTGGCTCAGAGAGATTAGATAACATGGTGAGATCTCTCAGCTAGTAAATAGAGCTGGGGCTCAAACCCAGGGTGAGTGGCAGGAGAGCCTACGTACATACCATTGAACCTTAGGAATCGGAGCTTGCTTATTCCCAGGGAGAGCCTAAAGGCTTCAGGTAGGAGGTGATATTTATACCTGAGACCCTCTTCTCAGGTGCTTAGCACCCAGTAGGAACTCAATCGCATGAATGAAAAACCTGGAAGAAAATGGGTTGCTGCTGGGTCCTGGGTCGGGGTCGGAGAAGGGTCCTGGGGTCTCAGCTGTGGCTCCCATCAGCAGCGTGAGCTTCTCCTCAACTCTCCGGGAGGAGACGGCCTTTCCAGTCTCCTGGGCAGCCAGAGCCCGAGCCTGTCCCCGCTTTCTCAGCAGGAACCAGCTACCAAGAGACACCAATGCCATTTCCCTAAAAGGCAATTCAGGGGAACACAAAGCAGCTGCTTCGGATAAAGGAAGGATGTGGCCGGCATAGAGGGAGGAAAAGAAGTCAGCAAGGAAGACAGCTGCCGGGCAGACCCAGGGGGAGCCCCAGAGGCTGTAGAGGGGGCCTGCAGAGGAGATGGGGGGCTTGCCCTCCCCCTTCGCTTCTCCCTCACCCCACCGGGGCCGCTATTCAAATTGGCCAAGGTCAAATTCCTGGTCACGAAGAAAGGAAGACACCCCTGCCCCCACCCCCATCAGCCTGAGAGCACACCGGCCTTTCCCCTGGGTGAGGGAACGCCACATTCCCCAGAAGAGCGGGTCTGGGGACAGGCTGGTTGAAAGGGTCGGGGTGTTTGGATGTCTTGGATTCACTGGGCTGAGGGAGCCAGGGGAAGGGCTGGGCCCTGCTGGTAGCTTGGTGGTGACTTCAGTGAGGTTTCTCAGAAGCCACATCCCTGGGCTGGCAGCCTCCCCAAGATGCCCACCTTTGGCTGCACAGGGTAACCCAGGAGCTGAGCCTCAGGCAGGATCTAGGTTGCAGCAATCCTCGTGACCCTCACAGACAACAGGTAACCTGTCTCTCTCACATATATTCTTTTAATCCGTAAAACAGGGATCTCTCCTGCAGTGCGCTTCTGAAGATTAAAACAGATAATGTATTCCTACGAGCTTTATGAACTGGAGTGACACACCAAAGCAAGGGATTATTCACTAATTCAGCAAACATCCCCTGAGCTTCGGCAATGGATTTGGAGGTAACACGGGAACTCACTGTCCAGACAAATCCAACTCAAGGTGCCCCGGGTGCTCAGGGGAGGGGCCGCCGGGCCAGGCCTTGCAGAAGGAGCCGGGATTAGCGAGGCAGAAAAGGAGGGAGGCGGTTCGGCAGGGTGGGGAGGGTGTGGGTGTCAGGGAGCCACGGCACACTCGCCGGCAATGACAGCATCTCTTCTCCTTTTTTCCTTCGGTAACACTAGCGTGGCTCACCTGTTTCAGGGCCGGGTACCACGCCGTGTTCTAAGTGCTCACGTCCTTCCCGCCTCTTAATTCTCACAGCGATCCTGTATTATTATTCTCCTTTTACCTGAGGAGAAAATTGGGGTCCAGAGGTTACAGTACCTTCCCAAAGTCGCTCAGCTGATAAATGACAGCAGAACTTTGAACCTTATCAGTCTGACCCCGATCCCTGTCAGCCACGGTTTTAACCTCCTTTTTAAAAAGCCCCCTTACTTTTGTTCAACCCTCCAAAAATCCTCTTGAAGCAATATTTCCTTCCCTCGAGAACACCACCCCTCATCTCTCTCTAAAGCAAGATCCCAGTTTCTTTAGCTTTTTGTAAGAGGGAGTCTGGCTTGTGAGAGGCCAGAGTAAGGTCAGCGGAGCATGGAAAGATCGGAAGGGACCAGGCCCAGGGCGAACCAGAAGGGCCCTGTACCTCAGCATCTCACGGATCCCAAAAAGTCCAGGACGGAGTTAGAGAAGGGCAAGAACAGAATCATTGCCCAGAGAAGCATCTTGCTTTCTGGGAGCCAAGGCTGATCTCCTTTTAGAGTTCACTTCTCCCAAGGAATGTTAAGGCTTGTTTTATCAGACTGCCTTTCTTGTCTTCCCTGCCCTAACCCTACCTGGAAGACAGACAAGGCATCCTCATTACGGGACAAAGGATGTCCCAGAGAAGGCAGCTGTGGGAAGCCAAGTGTGCCCCCACTGCGCCCCTCGCCTGGGGTCATCTTTAAGGAAAAGAGGTCTGCGGAAGGGCAGCATTCTCGGTGCTCGTCACTAGTGCCCCTGGAACTATTCTTCGGTGACCTGGGTCACTTCTTTTCCTGACTGCATTTCTTCTGCCAACCCCATGACGACTCACCTTGTTGTCTACCTTCACCATTCAGCTTCTTCGAGATGAGACACACTGATCCAGCACGTGGGAAGGAGGCCTGTCTTGGGGACATGGCATGGCCACTTGGTTGCGTATCACTCACACGGCCCTCCTCGGCGAGGCATTCAGAGTCACAGGCAGCGCCTGGCCTGAGCGCCACTCTAAACTTCAGCAGTCTCTTCCAGGCCACTCAATCTTCGGTGCCACACCCCAGTCCATAGTGATAGGACTGTCCTTTGAATTACAACATGCATCGTCAGTCCCCTGATGGCTCATCCCAAACAAAGAATGGTATAAGCCCCAAATGGGGTGGGTGGGTCAATATCAGGAAAACGCCAGTCTCTGAAAGAGGAGCTAATAGAATCAACAACAGATCGATTCAGCCATCCGCAGAGTTATCCCTGCTCAGAGGTGGTTGCTGTCACTGCTAGAGATGAAGGTATGTCCCAGAAATCCTGTCCAGCTGACCAGTGCATCTGAAGCTAAAAACAATTGTGGAGAGTATCCTAGGGGGTTGTAGCCTAATCAAGGGCGTTGTAACCTGAGATAAAACTGTTAACCTGGGGAAGCCTCCCCAGAGCAGAGGGGAGTAGTGGCTCACAGTGTCTTAAAATCTTGTTTTGAGAGCATTTTGAATTAGTTGCCAGCATTCAAGAAACTGGGAGGTCTAACATAAAAATTGGGATTTCCAGTTCTTCTGGAAGATGGCCAGATGTGGCAGTGCTGGCCCACCTTCCCACGTGCATCTGTCTAGCAAAGCTGAGCGGCAGCTCTGCCCTTTGGACACGGCGGCAGACCCAGGTCTGCCACAGGCCCGTGTCCCAGACACAGAGGCTGAGGATCAGTTGCCGGTTATGATGACACCTTTGCTACTGGGTTCTTATGCCAGGCCTGCTTTGCCCATCTGTGTTATCTCATGGCCCCTGTAGACACGTGAACAGGCCTCAGCCACTGTCTAAGGCAGAGGGTGCCCTGATATGATCTCAGTCCCCGAAGAAAAGGGAATTGGGAAGTTTATTGTCTATTATATGCCAGGCACTGAGATAGAACCTTGTACATATTGTTTAATTCTAATTGGTTTCCCCATCTTGACTTCTTTTGATCTAGTTTTCACACACGATGCCTGCACCGATCTTTCCAAAGCACAACTCGGTCCCTTTCACTGTCCTCCTAAAACCTGCCTGATGATTCCCTACTGCCACCAGGATGGCCTCTAACTTACTTGCTTCTGCAGCTGTTTTTCAGTTTTGTTTTGTTTTTTTTAGAGACAGGGTCTCACTCTGTCACCCAGGCGGGAGTGCAGCAGCACGATCATAGCTCACTGCTGCCTTGAACTCCTGGATTCAACCTATCCTCCCACCTTGGCCTCCCAAAGTGCTGGGATTACAGACATGAGCCACCATGCCCAGCCTGGTCTATTGTTTAAATACCCATTATATTGAGCTATAATTCACGTATCATAAAGTTCATTCCTTCTGAAGTATACAACTTGATAGTTTTCAGTATATTAACAAATTGTGCAACCATCACTACAATCAATTAAAACATTTTTATCACTCCCAAAAGAAACCCATACCCATTAGCAATTCTTCTCCAATCCTCCTTTCCCCGGCCCCTGGCCACTAATCTTTTTGTTTTTATGGATTTGTGTATTCTGAACATTGCATATAAATGAATCATACAATATGTGGCCTTTTGTGACTGGTTTCTTTCATGTAGCATAATGTTTTTAAGGTTCATTAAGTGTTATAGCATGTGTCTGTACTTCATTCCTTTTTATTGAATAGTATTTCACTATGTGGATGAACCATATTTTTCTCACCCTTTCATCAGCTGATGGACATGTGAATTGTTTTCATGCTTTGGTTATTATAATGCTGCTGTGAACATTCGTGTATAAGTCTTTGCGTGGATATATGTTTTCATTTTCTCAAGCATGTACCTAGGAGGAATTGCTTGATCATATGGTAACTCTATTTAACCTTGTGAGGACCTGCTAAACGGTTTTCCAAAATGGTGGCACCATTCTACAGCCCCACCAGCAACGTATGAAGTTCTGGTTTCTCCACATTCTCAACATTTCTTTTCTTTTCATTTTTTTTAAATTATAGGCATCCTGGTGGGTGTGAAGTGGTATTTCATTGCGGTTTTGATTTGTATTTCCCGAATGACTAATGATGAAAGCACAATCTTTCTATGTGCTTATTGGCCACGTGTGTATCTTCTTTGGAGAAATGTCTATTCAAATCCTTTGCCCATTTTTAAATTGGATTATTTGTCTCTTTATTATTGAGTTGTAAGAGTTCTTTATATATTCTGGATACCAGTCTCTTATCAGATATGTGATTTGCAAATACTCCATTCTGTGGTTGCCTTTTCACTTTCGTTTTTTAATTTTTTGTTATGGATGGAACACTTCACAAAATTCATGTGTCATCCTTGCGCAGGGGCCGTGCTAATCTTCTCTGTATCGTTCCAATATTAGTATATGTGCTGCCAAAACGAGCATTTCACTTTCTTAATATTGTCCCGTGAAGCACGAAATATTTTTAACTTGATGAAGCCCAGTTTATTCTTTGAGTGCTTGTGCTTTTGGTGTCGTATCTAAGGAACTTGCTTAAACCAAGGTCACAACGATTTAGACCTCTGTTTTCTTTAAGAATTTTATAGTTTAGGCCAGGTGTGGTGGCTCACATCTGTAATCCTCGCACTCTGGGGGGCCGAGGCAGGAAGATGGCTTGAGGTCAGGAGTTCGAGACCAGCTTCAGCAAGAGCAAAACCCTATCTCTACTAAAAATAGAAAGAAATTAGCAGGACAAATAAAAATAGAAAAAATTAGCCGGGTGTGGTGGTGCTCGCAGGTAGTCCCAGCTACCCAGCATCCAACTCCTGGGATCAAGCAATCCTCCCACCTCAGCCTCCCACCTCAGCCTCCCAAGTAGCTGGAACTATAGGTTCGTGCCACCATGCCTGGCTAATTTTTAAAACTTTTTTAGAGACTGGGTCTCACCATGTTGCCCAGGCTGGACTCGAACTCCTGGGCTCAAGCGGTCCTCTTGCCTCAGCCTCCTGAGTTGCTGGGATTACAGACATGAGCCACCACGCCTGGCAGTTTTGACTGTTTTTGTCATGACAAATAGAGAAGAGCTTCAGCAGCATTGTGGATGCAAAAGTCAGTGGGGGAGTTGAGCGAATTGCTGATGAGAGAGTGAAGCTTTGGTTACAAACTATTTATGCCCGAGTCTGTTGGCGAGGAAAGGAGGGAACTAGATTGGCACCAGGAAACAGCTTAAAACCATGGCATTAAGGGACTTGTTTTATTGCTGTCAGTCCACCTGCTACTTTCCTGAACTTCAGAGAGTTTGACTTCTAACGAGAGTCCCTTTCTTGTCGTCTTCTTATGTCAACTCTAGGGATCCCCGTGATTTTCCCACTTGCCCTCCTATTACCACCTTATACCTCACCCCACCTTTAACTACACGTGAACATATACGTGTCCATACACGCACACACAAACACCCTGTACTTAAGCTGATTCCAGCATCCAAGG
Source organism: Indri indri (assembly GCA_004363605.1). Lineage (NCBI taxonomy): Eukaryota > Metazoa > Chordata > Mammalia > Primates > Indriidae > Indri > Indri indri. Next base: position 4,561 of record RJWJ010009970.1, on the reverse strand, counting down.
AATCTAAAATCCTGGGAGTGACCAAGGCCTTTCCCCAAATTAGGCTAAGCTATGTCTGCCCCAGCAAAAGATACCCTATGAGAGTTGCTTGTTCGGGTACAAAAAGGAAGGAACAAGTCTCCTAACGTCGTGGTGGCACTGAAAGAATGAGAGAGCCTTCTCTCTCTGCCCCTCCGTCCCTTGAATCTCCCGTGTCATTCATATAGGCTAGAATGAATGGCTTTAAGATTTTAATTTTTCATACCCCTACTGATTTATCGTCAACTTCGATCACCTTCCTCCTATTTGGCTTTTTCCTCCCAGAGGTAGATATGCCTGATCATGAGACCACCAGCCTGCCTAGCTTTCACCACCAGCCTCACGCAGCTCACGTCATAGCCCGTCTTTTTCAGAATTATCTTCTGGTCCATCCGTCCTTCCAAGAGCCGGCCCAGCAGGACGAAGCTGGTGCAGGAAGGAGGCACGTCCTGAGGGTGGTAGCCCAGTTCCACTTGCCCCTTCTGCAGGGCGTACCTTCCATCCACGATGGAGCCCGTCAACACTTGCACTCTGCTCAGGTTTGCTGGGTGGTTCAGAATCACTGTCAGGTGTTTCCCTTTGCTAACATTGCGTGTCCAAAAGAATGACTCATCCAGCGTGTAGGCCTGCCAGGGGTAATGACCATCGAAAACCTGCATATCTGTGAAAACAGCTCCAGGTGGGTTGTCAGGACCAGAGGGTTTCTTGTTCTGAAATGCTATGGCCTTCTTCTTGCCATCAGTGGCACCATAGGGGACCCTGTGGTAGAAGAGGAAGGGTCTGCAGAGGATGGGCTTTTCCTGGACCAGGAGGGTACGGAAATGAGAGATCAGCCTGTCGAGGGGTTTCGCCTTGTGGAAGAGGAGAAGGAAATGGGCCAGGAGTGGGAGATCCTTGCTGTGAAAGAGTTTGCCAAGGAAGCCCCTGTTAGAGAACTCCAGTAGCACCCAGGGGTTGGACTTCATGCTGGTCACTTTCGAATGAACGTGGGTGACAAAGTTGGGGGCAAAAAAGACATTGTCCTCTAGTAACAAGAAGTAATCAGAGAGCTTTGTGGCAAAGCTCATGAGGAAGGCATGATCTACGTTCTGCTTGGAGTAGAATTCCTCACGGTAGGCCTTATCCCCGATGCCATCCTCAGTGGGGTAGGCATCAGACGGAGCATGGATGAGCAGCAACTGCCCTGCCAAGATCTGTGGGCTGAAGAGGCTTGAAATATGGGCAACAGTTTCTGTGAGCCAGGTGAGATCAGGATCTGCCAGGTGGACCAGCACAGTGAGACGTTTCTGCTCAGCCCTCGAAGAAACACGGAACAGGGAGACCAGTGTGGACGAGAGTCTGCTTCCATTCCCTTGTGACACCGCGGAGAGCCCCACTGTCAGCCATGCCAAAGAGAGGTAAGATAGGGACAGCTGTCAGTGTGCAGCAGTGCCGAGGGCTGCCAAAAGGGTTAGGGGTTGGGATGCTATTTGGGACCTTCTCTTCCTTTCTTCCCTCTCTCATCTCCTTGCTACACACAGTGTGGTCCTTAGTCCAGCAGCATCAGCCTCAACTGAAACCTTATTAGAAATACGGAATCTCAACCCCTGCCTGAGATCCAGTTCATCAGAGTCTGCATTTTGACAACATCGCCGGGTGACTCATATGTACGTCCAAGTATGAGAAGTGCTAAGTTAGGTGACATTTAGTCCCTGTGGGTTCCTCTGAGTCTTCTTTGAGCCTAGAACTTTGTGGCACATGGTTTAAGCACTCAATAAAGATTAGCTATTATTATAGTTGTTATAATTCTTTTTGTTTTTACTCATCTTCCCAAAGCTCTCCTTTGAAGAAAGCATATTAGAAAAGGGACTTCCTCTAGAAGTCAGGAGCCCAAGGTTCTCGTCCAAGTTCTGCCACAGAGTGTCTGCTCTTGAGCAAGTCCCTTCAGCCCTGAGTTTTTAGTTCCTAATCCATTAAACCAAGGGAGTTGGACTATGTGATCCTAAGGCCTCTTCTAATCCAAATGTTCTCTAATCCAATGATTCCACCTTCTTTTTTTTCTTTCTTTGGGACAGAGTCTCACTCTGTTGCCCTAGGCTAGAGTGCACTGACATCATCCTAGCTCACAGCAACCTCAAACTCCTGGGCTCAAGTGATCCTCCTGCCTCAGCCTCCCAAGTAGTTGGGTCTACAAGTGCATGGCACCATGCCTGGTTAATTTTTTCTATTTTTAGTAGAGACAGGGTCTCGCTCTTGCTCAGGTTGATCTTGAACTCCTGAGCTCAATCTTCCTGCCTCAGCCTCCTAGAATGCTAGGATAACAGGCATGAGCCACCATGCCCGGCTGATTCCACCTTCTTGTAACTAACTTTATCTTTTCCCTTCTTCTTCCTCGTACCCCTGATGTAGAAATGTCTTGGGGAAGGGAAAGAGAATTGACCGCCAGATTCAAATATTCCTGGGCACAGTTCTGCCTTTTCTCCTCCCCCTTTCTTCTTTCCTTCCTGGCTACCCGACCTCTCCTGCTGCCCCTACTTCCCCTGGGATACTCAAACCCTCCCTCTCCTTGGCACTCACTCTTTCTTCTCCTCTGGATTTTTCCCATATATTTGAAGGTGATACTCTGCCAGTCTTCTAGTTGTCTCAGGTCCTTCCTGCTGCCATACCTGGCCTGCTGGGGCATTGACAAAGGAAAAATATATACATCCTTTCAGGAAAAGAACAGGGTTCATCTCCCACTGGCTTCCCATAGCTTTTCTAAGAAAAGAGGTGGAGTGGAGCATTCTTCCTAGAGTCCAGCACATTCTCAGGATGCCTGGCCATTGGCAGAAATAACCAGGGCTCAAGCAGTATTTGCTCTCTTCTTTACCTTAACACATAGGAAAAATAATTGCAGCTTCTTTAGGGACTAATGGGTCCAGGTCCATACCCCAGTTCCCTGCGGAGCTTCCTGCTCTCAGTTAAAAGGTACAGGAAGCAGGAAAGCTGGTTGCTTTTGAGAATCCACCTGTGCACACCATTTCCACCCTAGATGCCCAATTCCCAAGCTTAGCAGGAGCTGCTACTTGGCCTTTGATAGTCATCACATTTTGGTCATCTTCAGTTTCCTTGGGGACTTGCAAAGTGATGAAGAGCCACAGGAATACGACACTCACTGAGGTTATCAAGCGTCTCCTGATGGAACACCGCATGTCTGCCTCAGGATATGGTTCCTACAGCAAGAAGTCAACGTGTACAACTGGAAGACTCTCCCTCCCATCCATGCTTAGAACTTCCCTTCTGTCCCCATTTCTATCCTTTGTCATCATCATTAACTTATTTCCAAGTGTACCCCTTTATCTGATCTAGGAACCTGGTGCAATAGAGCCTTATTCCCTGCCTAAAGAAGGAAGGTCACATGTCCTGTGATGACAGTTGCTAAGTTTGTCTGGAGATTCAACTTTCCCAAAGTCTCCCCTACTCAAAATGATGAGGGTCGGCTGGGGCTTTAGGGTTATGGCCAGTTTATCTGAGAAAACAGATGGTCATTGTACCTCCACCTTTTTTTTTTTTAGAGATGGGGTCTTGCTATGTTGCCCAGGCTGGTCTCCAACTCCTGGCCTCAAGCAATCCTCTCATGTTGCTGAAATTGCTGAGATTACAGGCCCAGCTGCTGTTTTTTTTTTTTTTTTTTTTGAGACAGAGTCTCTCTCTGTTGTCCAGGCTAGGCTGCAGTGGTGTCATCATAGCTCACTACAACCTCAAACTCCTGGGCTCAAGCAATCCTCCTGCCTCAGCCTCCCAAGTAGCTGGGACTACTGGCATGCACCACTATGCCCAGCTAATGTGTCTTGTTTTTGGTAGAAATGGGGTCTTGCTAAGTTGCTCAGGCTGGTCTTGACTTCCTGGCCTCAAGCAATCATCCCACCTTGGCCTCCCAAAGTGCTAGGATTACAGGTGTCAGCCAACACACCACTGCACTCTAGCCCAGGCCATAGAATGAGACTCTGTCTCAAAAGTAAATAAATAAATAAAATAACAGAACTTGAAATGTTGCTAACTGTTATGTCACGTTGACATGACTTTCTTTTTTTATAACGGTTATTCTTAATTTATTCTAATCTTTAATCTTATCCACAGACCTTGATTAGAATATGATTCTGTTACCAAAGTTAAAAAAATCCTTTCATGAGTGTTGGGTTATCGGGATTCAGGCTGGCTCAGCCTCAAAAGTGCTTGTACGCTGCTCTCTTCCTCGGTTAGTGTCTTTTGTCTAGTGAGAATGTGTCTCTCTGATTGCTTCTAGATTATCAGAGGAGGAGCTTTAATATACCTTGTTGCCTGCTCTTGATTCTTTCCTTGCATGCTCAGTACACAAAAGAAAAGAAATTATAATCAGTCATTTCTGTGCTCCTGAGGCCATGCTGTTCCCTAATCTCCCACGCTTCCAGGGATGCCTTCCAGTTTAGTATTTCAGCAAAGGTTAACATGTTTCTCTCCCTTAGCCATTTAGTTTTTGATAACAGTTATAAAAATAATACTTATATATGGTAGTAAAGCTTTACAGATTAAACTTTTTTTTTAC
>RJWJ010009969.1:0-48454 GCA_004363605.1 Indri indri | reverse complement strand
GGACGGTGGCTGCTCTCTGTCCCTCCTCGTCTTTAATTGACAGGGCAGTCTTCACTTCAGTCTTATGTCTTTTCTGTTTTCCTCGTTTGCACTCTTAGGAGACTGCTTTGTCACTGGAGCCTTCAGATAAACTAAGTGAGGGGGTCTGAACCCCACAGTCCTTTTTTTGGAGGTCTCTGCTGGTGTCATCCAAGTCCTCTGAATCCCGAGGGGGGTGATGGTTGCATACGTGATCAACTCGGATAGTCGATCACGATTGTATCAACTATTGATCGTAATTCCATTGAAATTGTCGACGGCCAAAATTGTACTACTCTGGTCTTCACAGCACATAAAACAGAACCCTTTAGATTCCCCTGTCTTCCTGTCTCGCACGGGATTAATGTCAACAATCTCCCCATATTGGGAGAATACAGAGATGATATCTCTTTTGGTCAGTTCATAAAGAAGCCCTCCCAGGAAGATCGAGGCGCTGTCCTTGTACACAGAGTAGCAGGACACCTTAGGTACCACTGCAATATCAGCCTCTCTTTCATTCAGCTCTTTGCTCAGCTTCATCTTGGTTAAAGGGCTCATCTCTATAGGGTGGGGCCCACACAATAAAGCCCGGCTGGCTGCACCACGCCCACTTCCGGTGAAAGCAGAAGGGCACCGCTTCCCCTGGAGGTCATTAGGGCAGGTGCCCAGTCCTTGCCGCCCTCTCCTCATGCCCTCCTCTGCCATTAAAGGGTCAACTTTTCATGGTAGCCCATTCATCATGCAGGAGTGTGCCATTGGTCACTGGTTTTGAAAGTAAGAACACTTTCAAAATTGGATGGCTAGGTTGGAACAAAGGCTTCCATTCTGAAATGGTGCCTGATCATCTTTTTTCCACGTAATAAATTTTTTTAGAAAGACTACAATGTGCTAGCTTTACTTTCACCAAATTATGAAGGATAAATATTTGATATGTTACAAAGCAGGAACTTGAAGCTTTACTTAACATGTACCCGTTATATTAATATTAGAGAGCTCCAGAGAAACAGAACCAATAGGATATTTGCGTAGATAGGTAGCTAGAGACAGATAAATAGATGGATTTAGTATAAGGAATTGGCTCACTGATTATGGAGGCTAAAAAGTCCCAAGATCTGTAGTTAGATAACTGGAGACCTGGAAAAGCCAATAATGTAGGCTTTAGATCCAAGAGGAGCAGATGTTTCAGTTCAAGTCTGAAGGCCAGGAAAGACCAACGTCCCAGCTCAAAGCAGTCAGACAGAAGGAGTTCCTCTTACTTGTGAGAATGAACTTTTTTGTTTTATTCAGGCTTTGGACTTATTAGATTGAGGCCACCCACATTGAGGAAGGCAATCTGCTTTACTTAGTCAACCAATTCAAATGTTAATGTCATCCAAAAACACCCTCACAGGCACACCCAGAATAGTGTTTGAAAAAATAGCTGGGCACCCTGTGGCCTGGTCAAGCTGACAAACAAGATTAAGCCACCACACGCACCCTGTTTCCAGACTACATGAGCCCCCAAGTGAGTGATAATCCTGCTCTACCATTTCATACCTATTTCATTGCTATAGAAAGTGATCCTTTGCTCTCAAAGATGGCAGTTCTCAGGGTGAATACAATGCACATTTGTGTCTTCAGCCTAACAATAGCACTGAGAAACCAATAGCCACTCACATAGGTAAGGGCTCCAGTGTGCAGCTGCAGAGGCATTTTGCAAAGCCTTAGTTTGTTTCAATTTCTCAAAAATAAGCCACCCAATTTCTTGTAAAACTATTGCTACTTCTGTACCCCACAGGTCTATACAAGCTGTGATTTTTCCCCAAAGGTGTGCTTCACTTGGTATTTCAAGTCATATGATGACAATCCCACTTGAAAACTCCAGGAAACAGTCACTTAGGTGTAATCTCCTTCTCAGCCTAGTCACATGTCTAACCTATTAGACTTGAAACTCAGTAAAGAATTGCAGACTTTTCATCCTGCTTTTGTTATTTCATTTATATCATCACTGGCAAAGATGAAAGCATTCAAAAATGGCTCATAATGGGGAAGCTGAATAAGCTTTAGAAGCCCTTCATGTGTCCCCAAGACAGAAAATACACTTTTCCCATTGCTCAATTTTACCCACAATTAAATGTCATTTTAAAAGTAAGATATATTAATGTGCATTTCTTAGTGAATACAGATGTCTTGATTTATTAATATTTTACTTATAAAAGATGGACTAATGACATATGCTTTAGTCAGAAGTTATCATGAATGTAGCAGACAAAATATAATAATGTGTATTGGAAAAAAGACTTGAAAAATACTCCAGTATAAGTAAAAATACTTAGTCCAGGTGCTTAAATAAGTTACCCCAAGCCTTTCCGTAACAAACATTTAAGATATTCTATACCCTTGAGACCATACGGGAGTTAGGAGGTGGAAGTCAACAACTTTCTGTTTAAATATGAAAAGCATTTAGATGAAAGAATATGCAAGGAAAAATATCCTTTCCAGCATTGATAGTACCTGTATCATCATCAACAAGACAAGTTACAAGTGTCTCATAGAAAAAAAAAAAAAAATGAAAGGAAAAGGCTGTGAAAAGCCTAACTAAATGGGAGTGTGTAGCTATACTGACGGTTTCTCTCTTTCTCTGAAAAGTCCACTTCACTGAAGAAGTCACATTAGGCATTATAGACCCAGTGCCTGGGATCCACAATACTTTAAGAGGTCCACGAAAATGTCTTAATTCCTTTAAAATAAGGAAAAAAAAAACCCTTCATGTCAAAGAAAATGTTTTCTTATATAATAATTTACTAATCTTCATAGAAATGCAATGATAAAATGTAATTCTTAGTTTTGTTTTTTTTTGTTGCTTTTTTTTTTTTTAGTGAGGAGGGAGCCTTTGAAGACTATGAGCCCATAAAAGTCAATGTGGTCCTCCTCCTAGCATCCACGTTTTCCCCGTGTCTCTCCCTCCTATAGTAGTTCTAGGCAAGTTATTTAATTTCTTTGTGTCTCAATTTCCAAAACTGTAAAATAGAAATTAAAAGAGTACCTATCTTAGGGGAGTCATAAAGATTAAATAAATTGATAAGGCTGGGCACAGCGGCTCATGCCTGTAATCCGAACACTCTGGGAGGCCAAGGCAGGAGGATCACTTGAGGTCAAGAGTTTGAGACCAGCCTGAGCAAGAGCAAGACACCGTCTCTACTAAAAATAGTATCAACGCTAAGGTGCTCACATGGAAGTAATATTCATCAGGTGCCAGTCAGGTGGGAGGGGGGTGATGGGGGTGAGTAAACTCACAACTAATGAGTGCAGAGTGCACGGTATGGGGGAAGGGCACATTCGTAGCTCTGGCTTGGGTGAGGCAAAGGCATTATGTGGAACCAAAATGTTTGTACCCCCATAATATCTTAAATTTTAAAAAATGAAAAAAATGAAAATTAAAAAGAGGCAAATAAACCGAAATCTATAAATTAAGAAGAAAAGAAAAAAAAAATTAGCCGGGCATGGTGGTGCACGCCTGTAGTCCCAGCTACTCAGGAGGCTGAGGCAGGAGGATCACTGGAGCCCAGGAATTTGACCTAGGCTGATGTCATGGCACTCTAGCCCAGGGGACAGAGCGAGACTCTTTCTCAAAAAAATAAATAAATATAAATAAATAGATAGAAAAATAAATTGATATATGCAAAGTGCTTGGCATAGAGAAGTGTCATCTGAGGGCTTGCTACGACTATCACACAGCCTGAGCCCTCACTCATGCACTGGCTTTTCTTTATGCAGTTTGCCCTTTAAGACAGTCACAAGGCAAATCTCAGCTGCTGACGGCCTTTTGTGGGTAGAGGTTATCTATGTTGAGACTTATTTGTGTTGAGGTCAGGTTTCCTGGGTTTAGATCTGCCACTCTCTTCCCTAGGACCACAGAGTATCTTACTTCAATTTTCTCACCTGTGAAATGGAGATAACAGTGGTACCTACCATAAGGAGTTTGTTGACATAATTAAATGAGTTAATTTATGTAAATCACTCAGTACATACTGAGTGTACACTTAATGTTATTATCATCATTATCATTAGATAAATTAACCAGGTGGCAATCCCTGACACTGACCAGAGGGCCCAGTGACATAGCACTAACTCTGATGAAGTTCATGGCCAGATCATTGCTGCACCCTATAGAGTCTTGTGAATTTTCGAATACTCTCTACTTTATTGGAATTTATAGTCAGAGTAAAAGCCTTAATTTGAGTAGCTTTTGTCTACATGAAAACATCATTTAGTTTTCTTTTTTGGTTTACTTCAAGTGTAATTTTTTTTAATATTGCAAGAGCAATGCTTGAGAAACATGAATCTTAAATTTGTCATTTTAATTGTAAGTTAAGAGACAGATATAGCCTTCATATAAAATATATATAACCACATGCCATGCAATTAAATATTTCTGCACAACTGTTTCAAAATAGTGTTTTATCTTTGCTCTGCAGGGGAAGAATGATGTATAAAGAATTTATCGATATTTATACAGTACATAAAAGTACTTGAAATTGTTGACCTCACTTTGGGGAAAAGAATCTAGTTCTCTTGTAATTTAGAAGAAAACAAATTTTCCTCATGTAGAGAAATTAATAGGATTTATAGATATTTGATAATTTGATAACCACTTTCTTCAAAGTCTCTAGAAATATGGTATAAAGAAAACAACAATTAACCTGAAAAATATGCCAACCAAGCTTCTATTTGATTTGCATTTCTGACTAAGCAAATTGATAATGCAATATTGTATTGCCCGTGTTTTAGAGAAAGCAAGAAATTTAGTCACACCTCTGATAAAAGATCATTTTGGAATTCTGTAGTTGTTAATTGGGGAGTCCAATGCATAGAAGTAGCAACATCTCCCATAATGCTACTAATTACTGCATAGTATCCACAACCTCTAGAGCACTGAGCTTAATTCAAACAAAAATAACAGATGGTGTTTCAGGAAAACAAGCCTTTATATTTGTTTGTTTTCTTTTCTTTTCATGTGTGACTGTTAGAGAAAATTATGTTGGAAGTTCACTGGGACCTAATTGTATTTAGTCTTCTATTCTGTATTCTGTATATTTTATTCCAATAAACAATATAATTAAATTAATTTTAGCTCTAAAAAGAAAAAACGGTATGCTGATTATACATCATGTTGGAAAACTCACTCTATATATCTTGGCAAAATTTCCACCACTTGATAAGATAAAAGAGCAAGCTTTTCAATTGTGCATTGTATTTCAGATCATTATTTACTTTTTTCATGTTCTAAGTTTGCTTTTGGAATTTGACCACTTTAGGAGAATTCAGAATAGAACAAATGGAAATACTGGCTAGAGCTTTAAAGTGGCATTTTCCTATGTCAATCTGTATCTGTATCACTTTCTGCAAATAAAAGAACAAGCAAAGCCTCGGTAAATCTGCGAGAACAAGTTAGAGACTCGCAGGCAGACACAGATATAGAGGATCTCTCAAGGGGTGACATCATGACTTATAACAATCTTGTTCAACTTAAAAATACATTGCTCTTGAGTATGACAGCTTCACCTCCTGAGTTTTAAGAAGTCTGATGACTCAACTTTGGCTTTTAGTCCCTGGATGATCAAGTAGACAATCTTTCAACAGAAGACCATCTACCTGGCAGTCATCATCTGGAATGGTACTAAGCAGTCTCACCACTGATCTAAATAAATCCCAGTTTGAAAATAAACTCCCGATGCGCACCTGTGCATCTGCCTTTACACCTATTCTTTGGCCTCCATTCTTTCTCCTCTATTTCTATGAATATTAACTTACTCTAATCAGAAGAATTGGAGATCAACTCGTTAGTGAGTTAATTAAACAGCTCAACTCCTGAAGTTTTGGGAAAAGACAAGTAAAAGTTTACTGTATAATATATGGAACCCAACATATAGCATACCTACAAATGTAAGATGACCTACCCTATGTATTATTTGTATTAGCTACTGCCTGACTTACTATCTAGACAGATTCCCCATCCTCCCAATAAAATAGCTAGATTCATTTTAATCAATACCCTTGCATACAAACTGCGCAAACTACCTGCCCTAATTTTGCTATTGTATAGCCAGTATTACAGGAGATGTTCTAATTCAATTTACTGCATCATGATCAATTATTTAAAAAGGATTAATTAAATTTGTTCTTTGAAGCCCAGTACCCAAACTTTCTGATGTCTCTCTCTCAAATTTGGTCCTGCTTTAAAATGACTTGTTCAGATTCTTTCCTGCCTTGTTCTATGCGCGTCTGCTGGAAATAATTCACCATCACATACCCTTTGGTCTGACCATCAAGACTGTGTTATAAGTGAGTTGATGTCTTTCTTGGTCATTTGGGCAGGGTACAAAGCACTCTTGAATTAAATGGACTTTATGCTATTCCATGTAATGTTACAAGGAAATTTCTACACTGAGCATAAGGCCTAATGCAAACATATCAAGATCTTACCTTACCCCTCCTTGACATTATGCTTAGAATCTCATGAATAAGCTAAAAATAGTTCATTCTTCGTATCAGAATATATAGGGTCAGAATTTGGCTCATGATTAGTCTGAAGATGAAATTTTCACTAAACCATGAACCCTACTTGGCAATGGAAATGACATATTTTTTCAAAATGAATCACATTGTGAAAGCCATTGGTCCACTCACTCCACATCAGTATAAATCCTTGCTGAGTCTGGAGATTTATGTTTTCAGTTTGGCCTTTCTTTCAATTATTGGAGAGCTTTAATTTCTTTTCATTACTTGAGATTCTCTCATTTTCTTCCCCTACTTCCAATGCTCTGCATATATTACACACCTGTATTTGTCTTTGATAATGGAAAAAAAGACTCATCATTTTCAATGCTTACTCGACATGTCTTCATTATCTTGGGAATATCTTCACCAAAATATATTAAAATGTCACTACAGAAAAATGAATGCATATAGAATGCATGAATATTGCTGGGCTAAATGCATATCTCTATCTCATTAGTCAGCATGCAGCTTCTTGGCTGAATGCCTACATTTCAAGCCCAGCCAAAAAAAGAAAAAAAAAACAACCACAACAACAGCAAATAGATTTGAGACATCCAAATAAAAAGAAATTGCTCCTTTTTCTGACTGTGTTAGCATTCTACCAGTTATTTATCCATTTATGTGTTTTTCTTTAGTCACTCTTTTGCGGCGGAGTCAAGCAAATCCCATTTGTTCCTTCATTCCACAAATATTTATTGTGAGCCTACTATACCAGGAGGTATTGTAGGTACTGGGAAAAAAGAATTAACAAAACTAGTAAAGTCCTTGCTTTCATAAAATTTACATTCTAGTAGAAGGCCAGACAGAAAACAAATAAATCCACAGTATGTCAACGGTAAGAGCTACATTGTGCCCTGGGGACATTGAGGATGCTGTTTGATCAAGGTGATATTGGAGTGGAAACTTAAAGGAAAAGAAGCAAGTCACATAAGTATCTGGGAAAATAGTGTCCTTGACAGAAAACTGAATGTGCAAAAAAATCCTTCATTAATATGACCCGCTTAGGACTGGCTTGGGGTGGAGATGTCTATACTCAAGTAATAAATGAGTCAGAATTATAAATCCTTTAAAAGATTGTATACTATTTCATTTTCTTAGAAATTTTGCAAAATTCCTCTAAAGATATTGTTCACTTAACCCTTAATTGTACTTTCTAATTGCTTCCAAGTTTGAATTACATAACTGATGCCTCTAAACTAAACGTCAATACTTTTAGATTGTTTTACATTTTTTAGTCAATGTAGGGTAAATCAGAGAGGTTTCACTGTAATTAACAGTTGTTTGGTTACTTGCTCAGACCGCAGGGGTATAGGGAGCATAAGAAGTATGACCAGATATCATCCTTCTTATTTAAGAGCTCAGGTTTCAAGTGACACTTGTATATTTTAAGTACAGACTGCTGCTTTTCCCAGCAGTGTGACTGTTTTCTATACCAAGATGCTGTGATCTTTGAAAGTGAATGCAAATCCCTATTCTCACAGGCCATCTCTAAAGGCAATCTGATAAATGCATTTAGATGTTTGAACATAAACAGTGAAAGCCAAAGGAAAAGAGTACCTACCAAATGGAGTAGAATACCTAATGAATGGAGTCAAGCTATTTTGCTCTTTGAGAAAAACAATCTGCCTCCTTTCTCTTAGGAGGTTTATTTCTTTGCTTTAGGTCTAAACCCATTAAATGATTCAATTTATGTTTAGCATTTAGACAATAAACATTATACCCCTTTCCTCTTTGACTGTGAGACTAGTAGGAAGGTGAGAGGAAAAAAAGCAAAGATTTCCAGAGGTTCACAGACACCTGAATTCAAAGAGATAAGAGAGAAGGAATTAGAGCTAGCACCTCCATCACATTGACTTTTCTTTAAAAATATATAACTCATTTGGGGGAACAGCAGATGAATTTACACCATATAGAAATAATCTAGGTTGCTGGTTCCCTAAGATTTTGCCCAAGACCAAGAGATACTGGTCAAAAGCAATAAGAAAACTCCCACCCAAAATAATGTGAGCAATTTGTAATTTTTTTGCATTTTGTATTTTTTTATATTCTGCATTTTGTCTTTATTCTCAGTACCTCCTATAAAGACACTAGTTGTCATTCTTTTTGTCATTCATCATCTCAATGTTTACATGGATAAAATAGTGAAGGGAAAAATGATCATTTTAACAGCTGAAACAAAGAGGGTTAAGATTAAATTTCAAAGAGCTAAATGGATTATTAAAGGAATTAAATAGATAATTTATGAAAAAAATTCACAGATGTGGTTCAGGCAAAAACTGTTTTGTTAGATTTTATGCATATGTATTTTAGACAGTCACCTTGATTTCTTCTTTACTCTTCATGGAGAGATACAGGATAAGAATCTGTGTAACATACATTATCTATAGGCTGCTTTTGGTACCATCATCTGTTTAATCAACATTTATGCTTGGTTGACCTTTCTTAATTAAAAAAGGAAGATTAACTTGGCCATTAATTTATGATCTAAAAGTATACGCTTCCACCTTGCCAAACAAATATCTAGTGCTTGCAAATGACTGTGTGATTCCACTTGACTGATTTTTAGTGACCACATAGCACAGTGACCTTAAAAGGGATAACATGGTGCTAATGTAGTGTAAAGATATATCAGATAATGTTCAGTGAAAAAGGGAGAATATACTATTGCCTCCCTCTCTGATTAAAAGTAAGACAAGGATTGAATGGAAGCAAGGGAAAATATAAATGGGTTAGTTCGCTGCCATCATGAGAAGTTGGGTTCAGCTACATTTAGATTCAACTGAAATTTACTGAATGCCTACTACGCACCAAGCAGTTTGTCAAGCTCTTTCATTTTCTTTATCTCATTATAGCTCATCAATCTTGTAATATGGTTTTAGTGTTCTTATTTCACATAAGAATATTAAAACAAGTTTCAAAGAAGAGATTCAAGATCACACAGCCTTGTGAGAAAATGAAATGTAAGCCAAGGTTTCTGGATTCTTTCATGCATTTCCTATAGTACAAAGTGGTTCAAAAATAAATATAGCTAAAACACTTAATCAGTTCAACTATCCTATGATTTAAGATATAATATAGACTATATTTAATACAACTCACATCACTGTTGTTAGTTATGAGAATTTCAGGAATTATATCTTACACTATGTAGCAGGGCAAACCTGGAAGTTAAGATGGAGAATAGCTATAATGGGATTGTGGTGGAGAGATCTAGAATACACCGCTGTGAAGGGTCTTTTTCTGAATTCCCCTAATCTGCTTAGAAACAAAAACTTTCAAAAGAATTCAGCCATCATGAATCCCCTCTCTGGGGGAGTTATATGGCCATGAAGAAGACGGAAAAAGACCACTCATACTTGCATAAACAAACACCATCACAGACTTCCATATCTCCCATTTGTTCCCCTAAGAACCCATTTGTCTTTCCTAAAGGAACCCACGTGTGCTTCTCATAGGAGATTTTTCTCCCCCCTCCCTTTTCCCTTTTAAATTAGGTATATAAGCCCCTAACTTTAACCATTTAGTGAGCCACTTCTTTTGTGTGCTCCCGTATGCATTTAAATAAGATAGAATAACAGTTTTTCCTCCTCAACAGATTGTCAGTGAAAATGGGATGGTCTGGATTCCCAGTCACTCTGGAGGCTATAGCTGCGATCTCAGGATCTCTGACCAAGCCACCAAACCAACAAAGGTAAATTTCCTTACCAATCGGACTCCCTGATCTCTGCTCAGTGTCCAATTCAATGAGGGCAATAAGAGATTCTCCTTGTCTTTTTTCACCAAGATTTAGAGTAATATAAGAAAATACCTATAGATAATAGTTCTTTAAGTATTGTGACTCTAGGTTTGAGCATTCTTGTTATAGATCCTTTTCATACCAGGGATAACCATTGTGTCTAGTTTGTCTTGTTTTGTGTCTGGAAAACTTGGCTTGGATTTAGTGAGAGAGCTCTTTTTCTGGTTTTCTGCCTACCAGTGGGGGACAGGTTGTGGGGTCTATGCTCAGAGGTGGATAACCATCAGATTGGAGACCCTAAGAATTTATAGTTGGCTGGACAGAAATCTGGGTAGCCTGGGCATCCCATTCAGGACTGGCATCCTACTGGCATTTCCAGCTTTCAGAGGGCTCATCTAATTCTCTGTCTTTATCTTTACCTATTGATAGTAGTGACTTTGGAACATGGGGGCTGTATCTTCTGCAGCCTTTTTGGGGATGCCTCTTGTGTCCATGATTAAACCATAAAAAGGCTTATTGGTTTTGAGTCACATTTTTGAACAGGTATACCTTTGGAGATCCTAACTCATCAATGACCGAATGATAGATCCTTTGATTGAAAAAGCTTTATATATAAAAAGATTTTTAGAGAATGCTCACCCTAAACCAATGTCCTATTTGTACCTATGGAAGGATCAAATTGAAAGAAAGACAAAAGTATTATGTCTAGCCTAAAAGAATCCCTTGACAAAACTAAATGGCAGAAATTACATTTACAAAAAAAAAAAAAAAAATTAAAATCCACACCAACCATAAACATCCCACCCACAGTTATTCTGTGGTCATGCAACAAGCCAGATAGCTCTCTGGGGAAAAGAAATCGTCCTTACCAACATAACAAATGACCACACACCCTCTTCTAGGCCCTCCTGTAAATGAGAAGTTGGCGCATTTGGAGGCTGATATTCAAGTCCTAACAGGAACTATTTCATATAGAAGCCTTCCCTCTGAAGGTTAATTGGGCTAAAGTGGAACCATGTATTAAGGAGGGAATGCCTCCCAAAACCTTTGTCAAATGATTGATACACACATGCCAAAGGCTCGCTGCTCTAAATCCAGAACCCCTAGAACATAGAAATTTTTTGATTTCCACCTTAGTTAAAAATCTTCTCCCTGAGGTAAAGAAACAGATTTTTTTAAAAGTGGTTGTTGGACGGGCAGATCAATGTTATCAACTTTTTGAAAATAGTTTGCAAGTAAACAAGAAAAAGAAGAAATTAAAAGCAATAATTCTCACCTTACAAATTGTGTCTTTGTAAAAACACAGATATGATTCTAGGAGTAACTCCAAGCTCATCTTTCTTACTGATCACAAAACCTTCCTTGTTCATCCCAAGACACTTGGAGATATTATCACAAGCCAGGATATTGAAAAAGGGACCATTTGCACTCAAGAGAAGAAAAACTTAAATAGTAATTGCCCTAAGCCTCAGCTTCCTGAGTCAGGCTCTTCTGAGTTCTCTTTGCAACTAGGTCTCAACATTGGCATACAAAAACTGCAGACTCTCAGCATAAATGAGTTCTTCTTCCCTCCACCAAAATGTCTACTTTTAAAAAATTGTGCTTATAAATTAGGTATTCCTAAAACTCTCAGAAATATAGAAACTAATCCAAATACTTTTCAAGTTCCTGTGGTTTGGGAAAATGTTTGGTAAATGAGACTGGTTAGGTATTATTGATTTAATAAAATCAATAATTTCTTTAGAGTTGTCACCAATAAGTACAATGTAGACATATAATTTTTATTCTATCTGGGTTTACCAGTCAGATAAGTTTATATCTGTTAGATGTTTAAAATTATAAAACTTATAGATTTGATTTTAATCAAATTGAGTCATTGATCTAACAGACTTTATTTCAACAATAATTGTGTTTTATAATATATCTACTTTAAAATATTATGGTTTCCAAAATCTTTTGTGGTAATTGAAAACCTTAAATTTATACTTAAATTATATGTATTAATTGAGTATCTACATCATTTCTAAATGAGGTAAAATATTAATCCTAAAACACTGATTACTAAACATAAGTATTTATATTTTATCTTCCTGTTTTTACAGAGATACTAAAGACATTTGAGTTTGCTAATAAACATATTCTTTTTGCCACATTGAGAAACTGTACTATGAAGAAGCATCTGCCTCTAGGGATTGTGAACTTATATATTCAAAAATTTGCTAGTCTGCTACAGAATGCTGCTTAACGACAGTTCATAATTGTCTACGTTATCATTTTGTCTGGAAATAAAGGTTACTAATGGTTAAGAATTCTAATCAATATATGTAAATGAAACTACTAGGAAAAATGAGATGGGAAAAACTTTGTGTGCAAAGTATTCAAAGAAGGTAGGGTGTGTTTTTGTTAAGGAAAAAAGGAGAGTATTAAAGAAAATGTTTAGAGATTGATTATAGATTGTTCCAGAATGAGAAAGAGGACAGTGGAGGGCAAAAATCTGAATGGATATAGAAAGTTGAAAAGGGTCCATGAAAAATGAAAGAGAGAGACAGAGAGAGAGAGAAAGGAGAGATGAGGGAGACAGACATCTCATGTAGTCAAGCTGGCTAAGATTGAATGGATTTATCATAAGGTTTTAAAATAAGCTTTAATAGCAAAATATACTGATGCAAAGCTGGAATTTGGTTTTCTTTTTCTGTTAAAAGGACAGAGATTTCTTAGATTATTGGTCTCCTCTTTATATGAGATCGCAGCAGGTTTTTCTTTACCTTTTGAGTAACTCACCTAGGGAGCAAAGATTCTGCATCTCCTCGTAATCTCCTGTGCTTTATGTTGTCTTTGTCACTTCCTCAATCATCAAAGAGAAGCAAATCTTCTCCAAATTAGAAGAGCTAAGTTCTGTTTTCTATTTTTATAATCATGTTACCTCCTATATTTACTCTTAAAATTTTAATTGTCACCTTGGTCAAATAAATAAATATTGTTTCATGGTGATCTGTGATCTGTGATCCTATTTAATCAGCGTTCAAACCTTTTGATACTTTTGACAGCTTTCCAAAATCAAATTCTAAGTGAAGTCCTCTTGACCTCCACTAGACTTTGAGATTTCTGACCCCTGAAAACTCTCAAAGGATTTGTTCTCTCACCTTGTAAAAAGAGATATGTTAAACTAATTAGGTTTATTTGATGTGCTAAATTACATAGAAACCATTGTCAAATAAGAAGCCAACTTAACCTTCCCTAACTTATATTTATATGGATATATGTTACTAATATAAGTATTTCAAAAATTATGTAAGGTTTATAGAAATTTGACAATGTCCTTCTGTCCATGATATGTCTTATTATAATGTTATCAGTCATAATTCCAGTTATCTTCAATGTTCTTATGTCGCAGAGACAACCAAATTTCCTTATCAATCGCATTAAAATGATCTCTCATCAGGTTCTTAACCATGGCTATTTTAAGCCTTTTGTCTTTTGCAAATAGTTATTATTCCCCTCTGATGACTTCCTGAAAGCTCTTGCAATCAAATACAGGCCAAAGTGCTTTGTGCTTTGTCTTTAACAAAAAAGATTGTCTGAGAGACCCATGGAAAGGACTGTGACAGGTATTCTAGGGTATAGGCATCTGAGGACATCATCTAAATAACTTTTAGATTATACCACTGAACTAAGTAAAAATTTCCAGAACTAATGGAGATGCTGATAAGTTCATAAAACTGCTAACCCAAGAGCAAACAGAACAAGATTTAATAACCTGAGACTGAATAAACTGATGGAGAATGATTATGATTTTTTATGACTCTATCTCAGAATATTGCTGATTCTTGAGTATTCTATTTTCTGGGTATAGGGAAACCCTTTCTCTTCTCTTAAGCTATCTACAAATCACAACAGTTCAGTAGATTATACTTTCATAAACAAAAATGAAGCATTTATCTTTATCTCCCTACTTGACCCTTTCAGAGTTTGTAAATTCTTATTGAGCATTCTTATGTTCATGGAAATATAGTTATTTGCCTAAGTTCAATAAGAATTTGTTCTCATTGTAACAGTCTACTTTGTGCTGCTTTAACAGAACACTTGGAACTGGGTAGCTTATAAAGAACAAAATTTTATTCCCCCTCAGTTCTGAAGGTTGGGAAATCCAAGATCAAGGGTCTGGCACATGGCAAGGGCCTTCTTGCTGTGATATCTTATGGCAGAAAGCAGAAGGACAAAGAGAGGACAAGAGAGAGAGCAAACAAGACAGGATGAACTGACTCCCATGGTAACGGCATTAATCTATTCATAAGGGTGGTGCTCCCATGACCCAAACACTTCCCAGTAAGTCCCTCTTCCCAACATGGCCACATTGGGAATCAAATTTCCAACACATGGATTTGGGGGACACATGTAAACCATAGCACAAGACAATTGGAAACATTGGTTATATATCCAAGGCTTTGACTTGGAATGTCATATTTGAGAATAATGTGCATATAATCAGATATGACCAGGCAGTTTTAAGGAACTAAGGTTGAATTTATGGAGCCAATACTTACAACACCTTCTTGGAAAAACTGTCTGGGTTATAGGGTTCCCAGAATTACAGATGAGTAGGAAGGTCACTTTCTGGCAAACTCAGGAAACTTAGGACATTTGAGGGACTTTGAGAAGAGAGGAATTCACCCAAATCTATGGTACAAGTGGATTCTGATGGTGAGAATTTTTGGCTTGGCTTCCTAGCCTTGAAAGACTTTTAAAAACACAGTCTGAGATTCCTTATAAAAGTTCTAGCAAAGCAAATTTTAAAAAGCCTATGTGATCAATTATCATTCTTTCTGCATTTATATAA
Organism: Indri indri; assembly: GCA_004363605.1. Lineage (NCBI taxonomy): Eukaryota > Metazoa > Chordata > Mammalia > Primates > Indriidae > Indri > Indri indri. The sequence goes on along the minus strand of RJWJ010009969.1, from coordinate 33,323 downwards.
ATGATCAGGCCATGAGGCCAGACATTTTTTAAACAATAGTGATTTTAGTAATCTTTCTTTAATTTTGGATTATCAAAATGGGGGCGATCATAGAGAGAAATATTGTGTTTCGATGGAAAACTATAATCTTTGTGGGTTATCAGATTCTAGTGCTGTTTATTGCCTTTGAGATATTTTTGCCTCTTTGTAAACTGGATCCTTCTGTCTTATGTATTTTGTCAGTAATTAATGTTCTCAAATTTTTCCCGACCATTCTGATTTGGCATCACTGAGAACTAAAAATGTACTTTTCCTGAAGCCCTGCAAAATGAAGCTAAGAGACTTGATATAATATCACCATCATAGTGTGCGCCACTCAAAAAGTTTACCACAACATCTACATTTTCCATACTTAGTCCCAGGAAATAACCATGATTGTGACACTGCCCCTACCATCTTCATTCCATCATCTAAAGACACTTCAAACCCAATGTCGAAAAATCTCAACTGGCTGTGCTCTGGACTCAAAAACAAAACAAAACGAAACAAAAAAACTAGGTTTATGGTCTGTTCCAACAATTAATTTTTGTTTCTCTTTTGTTTTTATAGAAATGCCTCTTGCTAAATAATTGTTCTCACCAAATAAAGGCCTAACTTCGGTGGTTGCCCTACCCCAACCTGCACCACCACCTCCTGAACTGAAACACAACTGTTTATCTAGACTGACCTATTCATAGAAATGGAAGACAGGTTCAACAGGATATGTGTCGATTAAATAACCCAGGCCCTTATTTGTGACGCTTCTAGGAAAGTTTCAGGTGGGAGAAATGATGGAATACAGAAGCAGAGACTGGAGCGACAGAATCCACTGTGAAGAATCTTTTTCTAAATTCATCTTATCTGCCTAAAAGCAGAAACTTTCAAAAGAATTCAGCCATCATGAATTCTCTTTCGGGGGGAATTTTATGGCCATGAAGAAGATGGTAAAAGACAACCCACACTTGCATAAGCGAACATTATCACAAACTTCCTTATCTTCCATTTGTTCCCCTAAGAATCCATTTCTCTTTCCTAAAGAAATTCATGTGTTCTCCCCATAGAAGCCTTTTTCCTCTACATTTTCCCTTTTAAATTAGATATATAAGCCCCTAACTTTAGCTGTTTAGTGAGATATTTCTTTTGTGTGCTTCCATATACATATGAATAATCTTTGGGTTTTGTTTTCCTGCTAGTCTATCCTGCTAGTCTATCCTGCTAGTCTATCTTTTGTCAGAGTAATATGTGGTCCCCACCATTGAATCTAAATAAGGAGAGGAAATGTTTTTCTTCCCCGACAGCGGTGAAGAATTTAGTTCCATAAAATGAATGGGTCCAGCAGAATTAAAGACAGCAAATAGATGAAGATACCTGCTGAGGACAAAGGGGCAAAGGAATAGAGAAAAAAGTGTAGGAAGAGCATAAGTTAAATGGAAATACAACATTCTTTGGTTAATAGTAAAATAAGCCTATAGAATAGCCATTAAGTAAATAAGTATGGCAGGGTAAGGCTTAATAAATAAAGTAAATTCTTTAACTTACATAGATGATTGAAAAGTAAGGGTTGGAACGAGAACTTGTGTTACCCAAACACTATTTAGGAAATAGGATTCTCATTTAATGGCTGTACTTAATTCCTTTCAAAATGGTAGAATGATAAAATTCATAACTACTCCTGCCTGTTCCAACATGATCATAATAAAATTTCTAATTTCTAATTTCATGTGTAAATAAATCTGATATGAAGGTTACCATGACCTCTTGAAGAATTATAACCTAAGAATGGGAAGGTTTGGCCTTCATCTTTATGGTACATGCATCATTCGTTGTAGATTTCTATCTTTTATTATATAATATGCCTTGCCAGTATGAATCAACTTTCTAATACTAGACTGATAAAGGTGACATCTCAGACCTTCAAAGCTGATAAATCTAAATCCCTAAAACAGAGGCAATTATTGTGATCTAAGGCTAAAAACATACGCATTCCACATAACCTTCCACATCTACCCACACATACAAACCACACTGGGTATGTCATTTCCTGAGGTTGGAGCTTGGGCCAGCCTACTCACAAACCAAGAAGGAGCCCTAGATGGTTTAATTTGAAGAAATTCCAAGGTCTTTTTCTCTAAAAGTTTATGCCCACATTGGCCTTCCAGCCTCACTGTTAAGACCTCTCTTTAGGATAGAAGACCTAGCTTCAAATTAAATGATGGTGCAAATGTGAAAGCATCTTTCTCAGTGCTAGTCACATAGCACATCCTCAATAAATGTTTGCTAAAAAATGTGAGCCATGCCTCCAAATAACGATCTAAACATTTACAGAGTCACCAAATTATGACCACTTCATAACCAATGTTGACTGTACAATTCTCTTTCTACTTCAGGCATGTTCAGAAGCTCAGAGCTTTGTCACCGTTTTTCCATGTATCAGGTCCCATTGCCTCATGAAACTTGTTCCATCAATAATCCTATATTTGCTTATATTTTCAATCATTTGTCCTCCACTGCCATCTTCCCTCAGGCCATAATTATGGTCAAGTCTCTCACATACTAAAATGATCCAGATTTGACCTGACCTTTTCTTTTAATATCTGCCCTATCTTCACCCTTCAGGTCAGAGTATTCTAGAAAGAAGAGTTTATACTCACAGTACTCCCTTTCTGAACAACTGTCTACTAACTACTAACTTTGCTTCTCCTTTATAACTACAAAAAAAAATTGCCAACTAAGGCCACCACAAATTTATTAGTTGTTCATTTCAGGAAATGTTTGAAATTCATATAATTTTATTTATTTTTATTTTTTAATTTCAAAATATTATAGGGGTACAAATGTTTTTGATTACATGGATCACTTTTATAATGCTTAAGTCATAGCTGTAAGTGTGCCCATCACCCAAATAGTGTTCATTGTACCCGTTAGATGGTTTTCACCCATCTCCTCCCAGACCCTCCCCTCTGCTTGACTGTTCCCTATGTGCACATGTACTCATCAGTTAGTTCGAATTTAATAGCAAGTACATGTGTTGTTTGTTCTTCCATTCTTTAGATATTTCACTTAAAATAATAGTCTCCAGTTCCATCCAAATTGTTGCAAAACTCATTAAGTCATTCTTTTTTATGGCTGAGTAGTATTCCATGTTATACATATAACATACTTTGCTAATCCATTCATGAATTAACGAGCACTTGAGTTGATTCCACATCTTTGTGATTGTGAATTGTGCTGCAATAAACATAAAAAAGTATGGATGTCTTTTTGATAAAATGAATTCTTTTCCTTTAGGTAAATACCCAGTACTGGGATTGCTGAATCAAATGGTTGGTCTACTTTTAGTTCTTTGAGGAATCTCCATACTGTTTTCCAGAGATGTTGTACTAATTTTCAGTCCCATCAACAGTGTATAAGTGATTGTTTCTCTCTATGTCCACACCTGTATCTATTATTTTTGGTCTTTTTAATAAAAGCCAGTCTAAGTGTGGTAAGATGATATCTCATTGTGGTTTTAATATGCATTTCCCTGATGATTAGTGATGTTTAGCACTTTTTCATATGTTTATTGGCCATTTGTCTATCTTCTCTTGAAAAGCTTCTGTATATGTCTTTTGCCCATGTTCTAATGGTTTTTTTTTTTCTTGTGACTTTGCTTAAATTCTTTGTGGATTCTGATAATTAGCCCTTTATCAGATGTATAGCTTGAAAATATTTTCTCCCATTCTGTACGTTGTCTATTTGCTCCGTTGATTATTTTCTTTGCTGTGTAGAAGCTTTTTAATTGAATCAAGTCCCATTTATTTATTTTTGTTGTTGCTGTAATTGCCACTGGGGCCTTAGTCATAAATTATTTGCTTCGGCCAATATCTAGAAGACATTTTCTTCTAGAATTCTTATGATTTCATGCCTTACATTTAAGTGTTTTATCCATCTTGAATTAATTTCTGTGAGTGGTGAAAGACAGAGGTCCTGTTTCATTTTTCTGCATGTGGTTATCCAATTTCCCTATCACAATTTATTGAATAGGGTTTCTTTTCCCCAGTGTATATTGTTGTCTGCTTTGTCAAAGATCAGTAGGATATATGGGGATGATTTTGTATCTGGGTTCTCTGTTCCATTCCACTGGTCTACTTCTCTATTTTTATTTTTGTTTAGTGATACTCACCTTCCTGAAACTAACTTAGTTTCGGTTATACAAAATCCTCCCAGTTTTCTTCTTTCTGATCTTTCTTTTCCAATCTACTCTTCTTGCTCTGCTTTCTGCTGTCACCTCTTAAATGTTGGTATTCCTCACAGTTATTACCTTGACTCCCTTTTTTCTTAGTCTGCATGCTTCACTTGGGTGATCTCAATAATCTTTACAGTTTTAATCTCACCTCTTTCCCCAAAATACTGTCTTCAACACTAGCTACTCTCCTGTCTTCCTATAAAATACTTACAACTGCTTTTTGACAGGTGCTTTACAGAAACTTCAAACTCCGCGTGTTCCAAATGGAACATTTTATGACTATGTTACAATATTTGGCAAAAGGGACTTTGCATATTAATTAAGAATGTTGGGATGGGGAAATTATAGTGAATTATCTGAGTGAGCCCAATGTAATCATAAGAATCCTTATAAGATGGAGGCAAGAAGATCAGAGTAAGAAAGAGATATGAAAATGGTAGCCATGAACAGAGAGAGACAGAGAGGGAAAGATAAACTTTACGAGGCTTTTCCTTACATAGTCAATCGAGAACTCAGGTTGACAGATTCTACCATTTGAAAAATTATTGGTCACCAGAACAGAAGGAAGAGAGTACATGAAGATCTCAGACCCATTCTTCTGTACAAGTGACCCACTTCATTTCTGATCATTACTCATTGGCCAGAAAGTCACATGATCCTTCCTAACTGCAAATGATCTGAGAAGTGTAACCTGCCATCAACCTAGAGGGAAAGAAAAACTGGATGTTAGTGAGCTCTAGTCTTGTCTACCTCAGCCTCTTACTGGGGGGTTGATAAAAATCTTTTTGGGAGAGATGAAAAGAAATGTTTCTCACCTGACTTGGTCTGGATTCTCCTCTTCCATAGTTTCCAGTTTGCCCTTCTGTGCCAGTGTGTGTTGCAATGACCTGCTCCTTATATTATCAGAGTCTATATTGTTAATTACAGAGAATTCTCAATCTCTGAAATTCTTCACATGTAGATGTCATTTAAAGAATCTTTATTAACTATTTCTACAGCTCTAGCCATTGCAATGCTATGCACAATCAATGAATTTAAGAAATTTGTTTCTCCAATATTGTAGGAAATACCATTTACAAGTGCAAATCATGCTAGGCCTTAGAATCTCTTCATTTCTCAGTGCGGTTGTTTTCTGTATCTTATTTGACCCATTCTGGAGCAGAGCAAAAAGATAAAACCCACTTTTTCTTTTTATAGAAGAGAACAAATCACAGGTACAGAGAAACCTGAAAACAGCTCCCCCACAAAAATATTGGACACTAACCCTGCTAGAGTACTCTAGAGAGGAATGCTTAACCACTTCATGCAAATTTTATGTGGTTTTTGTGTGTGCGCATCTTACAATGTTCTCATTTGGTTGTGACATTACATTATACGTAATTAAAAGTAATAGACAAGACAAATTCCTTTAAAACATTTTTATAGGAAAGGGATACAACATTAGGACAATAACAATTGGACTCTTAGCTGTGGTATGAAGACTTCTGAGACAAGCCCCAGCGATCCCTGCCTTCTGTACAATCTCATGCCCTTGTGTGATCCCTTCTTCTCCAGCATGGCCTGGACTTACTGACTTACTACTAATGAATACAATACAGCAAAAGTGATGAGATGTCACTTCAGTCGCTACATTATAAAAGATTGACTTTCCTCTTGCTTGCAGATTCTTCCTCTCTTGCTGGCTTTAATATAAAGCAAGCTACCATGTTAAGGAATCCATGTGGCAAGGAACTGAGGCCCTCTAATTAAGAGCTTGCAAGGAACTGAATTCTGCCCACAACCAAATGGGTGAGCTTGGAAGAGAACCCTCCCACGGTTAAGCCTTGAGATGAAAACACAGCCCGAGAGGTCACCATGATCGTAGCCTGTGGCAGATCCTGAGCAGAAGATCCAGTGAATTTTCTTCTAAATTTCTGGCCTGTAGAAACTGTGAGATACTAAATGTATGCTTTTATAAGCCATTTAGTTTTCCATAATTCGTTGTATAGCAATAGATGACTAATACACTAGAGACTTTGTTTCTTTGGTTTTTTGTTTTACATTTTTTATGTTGTTCCAACATGTTTGCTTTTTTCTCCTCTAACAGTTTCAGGAATAGTGAGAAAGGGGAAAATTAAAATTTGGAGAAAGACGGTCTGAGGAATAATAAAATGTAGATTCAAAATTTTTAATTTTCAAGAATACAAATTTAAAAGAGATATTTATTTTTTGAAGGAGTTGTTCTTGAATCTAGACATTATTATGCCCCCAAAATGTATTTATAATTTCTCCATTCACACATAGAAAACTCATTTACACCTTAGTTTACAGGAATAAATCCTTTATGTAAAGTGAATTTATACTTGATGGAAGCTTATCCCTTTCTGGTCTTCGTGCTCATCTTCCTAATGAATACCAAAATTTGAGGAGAAAGAAATATGAGAAGGAAGAAAAAAGTGATTTGCAATAAAGGCTTGGAGATCTTTATTAGATTTATATTGTGTAGGGATGAATTTCTGTCTCATAGAAGGACAAAATAACTTATGACTTGGAACAATGTAACAATTACCATAATATCCATATGGGTTCTTCTGAATTTTAGTAAAAGAAGAGCATAGGTCTTTAAACTTTTAGGCATAATTCTTCTGGCCAAAACTATGTCTTTACATTTTATCTCTTTAAGTCTTTTAAACCTTGTCACACACACATACACACACTAATAATAATAATAAATTAAGCTGGGAAAGGAAGACTAGAGAAATCAAACAGAACACATATAGATTTATTGTAGTCAACTGATGACACTGCAAAACTGGCTCAAAGGCAAACACTCAATAAATAAATGAAAATCAGAGTGAATCAATTTCAGTGCTTTGTGCTCTATGTTTTGAAAACCTGGTCCTTAAAGGCAACTCATCATCAGAAAAATGAAAAATGCATTTAGGGACCGTTAATTATTGCCTATCTCCAAGACCAAAAAATGAAAAACAAGCTGAAAAAAATTTTATATCATTAATAAACTACTATATCAGGATATTAAGGTATTTTAAAGAAAATGAGATTTCTGCTTAATAACAAGAAATCACATGAGATAGCAAACTATTAGAAGAGAAGACCATTCTAAATCTACACTTACCAATGTAAATACAATGCCATAAGAGAAATATCATTCCATAAGAAGCTCCATATTTTAGGTCTAAAAGCTTAAGTCATAATTGAAAGACACCCTCCTAAACCATAAGATTGTTGCCCTTACATACAAGGGCTGTCTGGAAAGTACCCAGCCATGTAATATTAAAAATTATGAAATTTATGACTGTATACTCTCCAGACCACCCTCAAATATTACAGAGTAACCTTTTCTTTAGCTCCAAAGTTTAGGATTTTATTTCCAGTAGTTTTCAAGAAGTCATGAATTGACACAATGTAGTTGTTATACGTGAAAGACAGTGATTTGAATGGCAACTTGAAATCAATTGGAAACCAGTTCAGTCTATAGAGGACACTTGTAATATGCTTCACAGGGCTAACTCCTTTAAGCATGAAATGCAACTACAAATTCAGCACTCTAAATGAAGCTTTTCCTTTGCACAAGAGAATCACTTCACATGAGTGACAATTTCTGCAATGCAGTATATTGCTTAGGCTTGACAAAATCTTTAATGTTATGTATAATACTAATCAAAGTAATTCCAGAAAACATTGTTTATTACCTTATCACCTGGAATTAGCTAGTAAGGATTTAGAAGTTTGTAAATAATTAGTTATTCTTGCTTTTACATAATTTAGAACTAGAGTTCTCAACTCTAAAATTTGGGAGGTTTTAGTCGCAGCAAAGGTGGGGATAACATAAATTCCCAGACTCAGTTTTCTTATGTCTTATATGGGAAGTCTGGAACAAATTATCCTGTATCAATCAGCCATTGCTGTGTAACAAAACACTCCAAACTTAATGGCTGAAGACAACAACCGCTTATTATTTTCTTTTAACTAATGGGTTGGCTGAGCAGTTCTGCTGCTCTGGACCATGCCCAGCTGATCTCAGCAAGGCTCACTCATGCAACTACTGTCAGCTGGATGGTTAACCGTGGCTAGCTGATCTTGATAGCATCACTGGGAAAACTCAGCTATCCCTCATTGGACTCCTCTTACATTCTCCTGCAAGCTAGCTAGGGCACGTTCTCACGGCAATGGCAGGGATCTACAAAAGGAAGCAGAAGTGCAGAAATGCATTTCAGGCTTCTGCTTGCATCAGTGCTGCTACAATACCATTGTCCAAAGCAAGTCCCACAAGCAAGTTAGGATAGTTGGGGGAAGTCATGACCAAAGGGCATGAAATAGAGAGGCATGGCCAATTAGATCCATTAATACAATCACTTTATTATAACCTTTAAGATCCCTTTTCTACATGTAATTTGTTGAATATAGCATTGTATGTTTTTGTAAAGAGGCCTCCAGCACAAAATATTGGAAAATACACTGAGGGTGAAGAGGGAATATAGGGGAAAGAAAATCAGCTAGCTTTTCTTTACAAATAAGGCTTTGTGTAATTGGATATAAATAGCTTACACCTGAAAAAAGATTAGATATATTTTAATTAAAAGTTAATGCCTTATATTTGACTGATCTACCTTTCATTCATTTTCCTCTTAATATTTTCCTATCAAAGTTTTTCAAAATAGTATAATAACCAGGCAAGGAAAATTCAAAGGATAGCCATGTTCAGTGAATGCATGATTACATGCATTAACTTTCGCTTCTCAGTCCCATTCAAATAAGAGCAAAGGAAATTGAAAACAAGGAGAGTGATACAGTATTTTTAAAAAAAGAATATTGGGGGTTTTATTTTTGTGCCTTTCCTTTAAAGCTCATCAGAGGCCCATTGTAATGGCAAAGGACATCTTTTCCCTGGGGTAGTTGCACTGATAGATAGCGAGGAGTAATTTGGACCAAGATGCACTGTGATGTCATTCCCAGGAATTGTTTTATAAACCACAACTAGATAAAAGAATACTTCCCTTATTGACCTCTTTTTTAGGACCGAAGAGGGAATGTATTAAATTTCAGCCTCAAGTTATGCCCATAGACAGTCTTAAAATCCAAGGTTATAAGTCATAATCTCAGCCACTGGTTAAATCACCCAGTAATAAAAATGCATCTCTTCCCTGTTTTGAAGGATAACCCTGAGAACTAAGGTATGGTAAAGGACAAAGCTATGCAAGCACATATAAATCACAGTTATGTTTTTGCAGTAGGTCATGATATTGCTGCTTCCAACACCTCTCTCTTCTTTTCCTCTCAGGTAGATCCCAATACTTTGAACAAAAAAACTTACAGTGATGTTTATTTTTTTATCTATACAAATAATTTAAAGTAATACTGTATTCAACTCTATAATTCTAATTTTCTAATAATTCCTCAATTGAGTTAAAAGCTGTGACCAATTTTACTAATGCATGAAAAATTAACTAACTTGCCAGAAATCATATCAGTCAACCACTCTGCCAAGACAAGAAATCTGATAGTTTGGCGGCCAAAGCATTTATTTAACTGGTATATTTAGGAGTCAAGCTACAACGGACCTTTGCATGTTCAAAATTTCTTGAAGGTTAACCTTAAACAAATCATCTTAGTCTGTTTGGGTTGCTATAACAAAATACCATAAACTGGGTAACTTATAAACAATAGAAATTTATTTTTCGGCCTTCTGGAGGCTGAGAATCCTGAGACAAGGCATTGGCAGATTTAGTGTCTGGTGAGGGCTGACTGTCTGCTTCACAGATGGCATTTTCTTGTTGTGTACTCACATGGTAGAAGAGGTGAGGGGGTCTCTCTCTGGCCTCTTTCATAAGGGCACTAATTACATTGATGAGGGCTCCATCCCCATGACTTAATCACTTCCCAAAGGTCCTACCTTCTGATACCATCACCTTGGGGGGGAAGATTACAACATATGAAGAGACATAAACATTCAGGCTATAGAAAATATCATTTGAATTTTATATTCCACTTCATAAAATTTCCCTATTGAGGTAGCATAAAAATATCTGAAATTCTTGCCAGTTAAATTACTAATCTTCTTTTATCCCTAATCCACATGTAAATTGTCACAATAGGAGAAAGGCTGCAGGCTCATCCTGTGGTTTCAGTAACCCATGTTCCAATGCCACGTATCCCAGTTTGGGAAACATGACCCTAAGCCAGCCTGTTCTGTACTATTTGTATTATTCCAACAATCAGAGTTTCATTTTCTCTCAGTAAAACAAAATCCTAACATAATTTTGGGTCTTGCATGTTGAACTTGGAATTCCTGACTTTTGGGTTACTTGGAACTTCAAAAAAATCATTGTAGATACATTCCTTGCTTTCTCTGTCAAGACCTAATTCTTATTTGAAAAATTACATGTGGCCAGTTTCAATTTCTCTTGAGATTTCACCTGAATAACACAAAATGTCACAATTTTACCTTTTAATTCACTATCTGATGACTTGTTATCCTCTATTATTAAAGCTATTGAGCCTACATTTATAAAATAGGCCCAGAAAGGAAGCAAAAAAGGAGGTAAAACCTCAAGCATGTAAGAAAGGATGGTGATGGAGCTATAGTCCCTTATGATTCAGAATCTGCTTACTAGTTCTGGACGCCTTTCACATGCTAATTCCTGGGAAAACACAGCACTCTTAAAATGTCCTATTACACAGCCACCCACTGCCTTTCATCCTACTATTCAAGCCCCTGATTTCGTACATCCCTCTCAATGGAGGTTCAGAGCGAAACCAGGTTTTCGTAACTACTATTTAAATCATCAAACCAGAATACGTTTCTTTGCTCTTAATTTACTTTTAATTTATGTCTGGTGGGAAGCCCATCATTCAAACCCTCCCTGGGAGGTTTTCAAAGATAGAGTTTTCACTGGGGGTGGGGACAGACTGCCGGGGTCACGTGTCACAGGTCTTGCGAAAGAACACTGGTGGGAAGGGAAGTGGTAGAGAGGAATGAACTGCAGAGAAGAAAAAGACGTTTCGTTTAGACTAGCAGAAGCAATGCAAATCTAGCAGCCCCGGCTTTTCCCTACATTCCTTATCTATAAAACTAAAAAGTAAAATATATTTTCAGGTTAGATCTTAATTTAAGGGGGAAGAGAAGAAACCTAAAAGAAGTCCCCTGCTGGCCACTCTAATTTCTACCCTATTTGCTCCTTAAAAAAACAAAAATCCTCTTACCTTTCCTACATTTAAGACACAATTTAACCTTTTATCATGAATTGTGATTTATTCCATTTTTCTTTCATTGAAATCAATGCATTATACAAACAGAAATTCCTAAAGGCAATTCCGTAGCTTGTCTGCCTTTGATCACAAGAAAAAAAAAAAATCAGTGCTTTAAAGATATACATTTTATTTAAGTTGCATTTAAAATTAGATCACTAGTAGATTTGTCATGTTATTTTTATCGTAGCAAAAAGAATAGTTTGGTTTGGTTATCTCAAACTCATGGAGGTCTTCAAAATTAAATAATAAACCAGAGTTTTATCCAAAATTATTTATAATAATTATCGTTTGTCTTATTCTAGAAAATTAAGGGTACCATGTTTAGCAAAAATCGTGAGGTTTTATTTGTTTTGTGAACCGATGATGAAGTCATTCCATAGACTTATTCTTTAGAAAATAGAACTCCTTAGGGCAGCCTGACCCACTTTGCCCAAGAATGTAAATAAAGGTGGTCGAGTAGTTCTCTCTTTAAATAAAACAAATATTTTACTATGTTACATACTATAATAACCTTTCTCACGTCCAACATGGAAATATTAACATCTACCAAATATGGTTTTTAAAAAAGCCTATTTATAAAGCAAAAGCAGCAGCAGAAATTGACATCACTTACATTTAGTCACATTGTCAAAAGAAAACCTGATTAATGAGACAGAGGTGTTCTCATGGAGAGTGTGTGCCCTGAGACAGTGATAGTTATATCAGAACAAACTACACGAAACATTTATCTTCCTTTTGCCCCAGTATCTGCTCAGTGGAACGCTTAAGCGTGTGTGGAAAGCACAGAGACTGACAACTTGTTTGGTATCGACTTGGCCTTTGTCCAGGCTCCCTCTAACATGACCAACCTCTTCCTTGTCCCCGCTGCCGTTGACTTTGAGAAAGTGCATGGCTCAGCCATTTGACATCCTTTCTGTAAGACCAGGGACGAGTCTGCTATGTGTAGCTCTGTTTATGAGTCAATTTTAAGAACATTACCATTCTACATAAAACCTTTGACCTCTCAGAGTTAGTGGTGTGAGCATAAAAGTCACCAGGGCATGCTAAGCTTTCCCGAGACAGAGTTCAGTCAACAACTTTATGACAATCCTTCTGGAATGAGCTTTGCCTAATACCATCAAGTTGGTCACAAGACAGTCAGGGGACTGGAGAAGTAACACTGAACAAGGTTTTCAGGTTGATAACATGAGGGTAAACAATTACGTCAGGAGGCTCCAGAGTCCAGGGTCCAGTCAGGGGCCAATTACAGCAGTTTCCCTCCCTAAGCCCAGTAGGGGGCAGCTTCCCAAAGCTAAACCTGAAAAGACCATAGACAGCCCAGCTCAAAGTTGAACAAAAAGGCAAGGTTGCCCAAAAGTAATGAGACAGTTGGAAAAGTCCCTGCGCCTGGCACACACTGTTACAGATGGTGCTGCCTCACAGGCCCATCAAGAAGAGCACGGGGGTGAGGCCAAAATCTGCACATTAAATCAGGGAGGATTTGTTTGGGCCATAAGTCTAGACAGAGAGAACAATGATTTCTTCATAATATTGGTTGTTTTGTTCATTTGTGTTTGAAAATAGAAGTTGTGTCTCTAGCCCGACTGCATCCCTGCTCTTTGCACTGTTGGATGGTTAACTGAAACTTTCCATGGCACAGGTGCTCCTGAGGGGGGCGATATTGAACCTGCTCAGGGGTTCGCTTTTCTCTTCCCAGCTGTGTGGAGCTTCCCTGTGAGTGAATAACACCACGGCCTTCCCAGAAGGACTTCACTGTCCTTGCGAGGACAAATGCTCCCACATCCTGAGTTGGACCAAGCCAGTACAATAGCCTCTGAGGAGCACTAGGTTCTTTTTTAACTGTTCCTGTTTACTTTCCTTAGGAGCGAGATCATGAGAAGAAAATAAGAGCGTATTTGTAAGTAGTTTTCATAATTCAGATTATCACTGAAACCAAGTACCGTTCTGAATCAAATAACCCTAAAGTGAGGCACAAATGTAGCATCCGTTTAATTAATCAACATATGTATTCATATATAAGAAAACACATTCTGTTTGAGTTTCAGAGTATACACTTGGCACACACTCATAAATATTTAAATATAGAAGGTATGGTTTGCAGAGAAAATTCAAACCTTTCAGAGGTATTCACTATTCTGGAAAGTTTGGGGAGGGAATTGAGTTTTTATAAAACAGTTTTTTACTTAAACATAGAAAAATCAAGTGAAATGTTTTCTAGATTTTGAAAGAAAAACAAATATATCAGATTATGAACTATAAATGCCTTTCTCATTTTAGACCTCTATTTTATAGCAAACTTGCTTGTTTCAGTAGCTGTGTAATATTAGGAAATAGTAAAAAGCATGGAAAATTTTTATATTTATGTATGGATGGATACATATGTGTACGTATGTAAACACATATTTATATTGACTTAATAAACCTATATCAATAGTGGCATTTTAATACTGATTAGAATAGCTTAGGAGTTTATATTAACAGGAAACACATCATAATCCAGTAGAATTTTATTAACTGTAGTCATGTATTGCTGAACAACAGGAATATATTCTCAGAAATGCATAGTTAGGTGATTTTGTTGTGCAAAATAGAGTAAGTACCCAGAGTGTACTTACACACACCTACATGATATAGCCTACTACACATCTGAGCTGTATGGTATAGCCTATTGCTCCTAGGCGACAAACCTGTACAACATGTTACTTTACTGAATACTATATGCAGCTGTAACACAATGATAAGTATTCGTGTATCTAAACTTAGAAAAGATATAGTAAAATTACAGAATTATAATTTTATGGGACCACCATTGTATATGCAGTTCATCATTTACCAAAACACCATTATGGGGCATATAACTGCATATATTTTCTTGAGTGATTAGAGCACTTACTCCAATATTACTTTATTTGATTGACATCCTTATTAACTCAAGATTACTTGCTTTCTGTACTGATGACCACCTATTGATCCTCAGAAAGTCTTACACTCCCTCACTCTTGTGCCATCCTCTGACATTGTCCTCTGCCTTTCACAGCTGTCTCCACTTCTCCACTTCACACTCACTAGTCAACTGCTGTGAACTTGGCTTTTACTTAGATCTCAGCTCTCTCAAAAGTAACCAATCATTTCCTAAATGTGAAGTATAATGACCTTTTTTGTGTGTCCATCATACTTTGTATAATATTCGATATTGTCATGAGGTGAATTGAGTCTTTTCCAAAAAAGATATGTTGAAGTCCTAACTCTAAGTACCTCAGAATGTGATTTTATTTGGAAATAGAGTTGTCGCAGATGTAATTAGGGATATGATGAGGCCGTATTAGAGCGAGGTTGGCCCCTGGCAAGATTACTGGTGTCCTTATAACAAGATGGCCATCTGAAGACACATACACAGGGAGAACAAAATGTGCAAACAAAGGCAGAGATTGTAATTATGTAGCTGTAAGCCCAGGAACACCGAAGATTGCCAGCAAAACATCAGAGGCTAGGAAGAAGAAAGGAAGGATTGTCTTATAACCTTAAGAGGGGAACTGGCCCTCACAACACCTTGACTTCAGACTTCCAACCTCCAGAATTGTGGGACAATAAACTTCTGTTGTTTTAAGCCAGTTTATAGTACTTCGTTATGGCAGCCCAAGGAAACTAATATGGTTACTATCGACCAAATCTTTAGTCTGCACTTACCACAATTTCTTCACATACATTTGTCCACAGGTTTCCGTACACCATATTCTTCTAGGAGCCCTGCTACACACTTCACAGAATTCTTTACTGTCCCTCATGTTGTTATATTCCTTTAAAGATCTCAAACAATCCTACTGTCTCAACTGTAAAGAATACATTGGAGTTGTTCCAGTTCATATCTACAGTTTGAAGCTCTGTAAGGCTCTGTGGGCCAACCTACTGGCTGTGGTTCCCTGGAGCACACCAAACTCAATGATATTCAGAAAGCTCATCTGCTATTTCAGAGTTAATAAGCATTCTTTCATCCATAAGCCTGAGGCTAATGTTCCCCCAGAAGTTCTGCTATGAGACGAGATTTGTCACCTCCTCTTGTTTCATAATATTCTTTTTTTTCCTTTTTAGAGACAAATATCACTCTGTCACCCAGATGAACTCCTAGGCTCAAGCAATCTTCCCACCTCAGCCTCCCCAGTAGATAGGACTACAAGCATGTGCCACCACCACACCTGGTTATTTTTTAAATTTTTTCATAGAGATGGGATCTTACTATGTTGCTCAGGCTGGTCTCAAACTCCTGGCTGCAAGCAATCCTCCCATCTCAGCCTCTCAAAGTCCTGGGATTATAGGCATGAGCCATCACACCTGGTCCTAGTTTTAGAATACTCTTAAAAGCAAGAAATACATCTTTGTGAATCGCTGTCCTAAAGGTGAATTGGAAAAGCCTTGAAAATTCGACTAAATCTGCTTGTTTTTCCTTTTCTTTTTCCCATCTTTCTCATTGCCTGGTAGTGAAAGCTGATACCTTCTACATCCCAGGATTGTTTCTCAATAGGCCTCAATATGGGAACAAGCTCTTCCCTCTCTCTCTTTGGCCCCAGGTGAGGGGAAGGAAACCAGATAAACAAAGATGCCTACAGGAAGCTACAGATCAGAGTAAGATGAAGAGATAAGAATAAAGCAGGAAATGTTCGCTCTTGGGGCCACCAGGAAGGAATCCACCCCTGTTCATCTAGCAAAGAACTTTCTTTTGCAGATTTAAACTAAATTTTATCCTGCTTTGGAACAATTTTAGCGGTATAATAAAGTTTTGAACTATCAGAAGAAAAATCTTTTTCAATTTATTTATTTATAATTTTTCATGTGAACCTTCATCTAAATGGATAGAGAAAAAGCAATGACAAATTTTGTTTTTGGACATGTCAATCTTGACAATGTTTGAAATCTACAACGTTGAAATTTAACCCACCTTTCTATTATGAGGGCTTACAAAAACCAACTAAAATTTTTAAAAGAAAAAATATTTTTCTCTGTATTTTGGTATCCAGAAAAATGGCATTTTATGTAAAAACAGAGAAGTTTTATGTGAGCCATGCAAATCAGGGAATTGACAAGTCGAGGGTCTAATATAAAATACAGTTAAACAAAGGCTAAATATGAATTTTACAAACTAAAAGAGCAGATCGTTAGACTACTATTGAAATTGAAACTCTTTTTACTTATTCATATTTCCCATCATTGCTAGAGTACCAAAATGATACTACAGTAAAGTAATGAGACCCTTCTTTATCTATCTGATAAGTATCTGTATATCACATATATTTACTATGCTAAATGCTATAATGGAACATGTATGCCAGAACTAGATATATACAAAAATAATAACCATGAATCTAAAACTTGGCAAAGTTCACAAAATAAAACCCTAGACTTATTTCATTTGTGATACAACACTAGAAAATTATAACCCGGAGGATATCTCAACTATTTTTTTACCATGATACACATGATATAGAACCTTTGTTTGGCTCACTCAGGATTATTTTAAATTCCTAGAATTTAGCTGTAGCATTATTCCTTTCTCTGCCACTCAAACACTAAATTGGAATGAAAATGGTAATCTTAAATCTGCTCTATTTTTTAAAATAGTACACAATTGAGATAAATACTTTAAATAATATTTTTAAATTATTCACAATATATCCTGACAAGAATTACTACATCAATTAATAATAAACCATAGCAAGATTTAGTTTTATCTTTTAAAAGAACTTTAAATATTTATATATATAATTTTTATCATATCACTAGAGGAGAGGTGGAACAACCATATGACCACTTTGATAAATTCTAAAACACTAAGTAAAGAAAATGACATGACAAAATAAGGTTGATTTGATTTTTAGAAATGATTGAACATCTTTACCTAATAAAACCTGTAGAAACCAATAAGTAGGACTCCTCCTTAACATGATAAAGAATATTTATTTTATATTGATAGGCATAATCATACTTAACTATGACTAAATGTTAAATGTTAAAATGTTTTAGGCAGTAAAATTAAAGAAAACTATTCCTGCTACCATCATTATGTTTTGGTACTATGGAAGTTTTTGTCAACTTAATAAGTCAAGAAAAGAAAAATACAACTTTGGAAAGGAGGAGATAATTTTTTAACATTATGTACAGATGATACATGACTGTCTTTTGGAAAACCCTAAGGGAAACAGCTTAGAAACTCTGAGAATACAAGAGTTGAATAGTTGCCTGATTAGTACATAAGTAAGAAAACAGCAGTAGCTTTCACACACACTAGCAAGCGTCGTTTATAAAGAGTATAGAGAAATATTCCACTTATAATTTATAATAGAAGTTTTAAAAATATACAATGCCAAAAACAAACTTGGAAAATAAGGAAGACCTATATGAAGACAATTAGGAATTTTTTTTAAAAAACCAAAAAGAAGCTATAAATACAAGTAAAAATTCATAATATTTTAGTATGGGAGGCCACAATATCACACATGTGTGAAGTCTACTCAAATTATTTTCTAATCTAGACTAAATATAACTCCAGTCAAAAATTTTAACAATTTATTTTAATTTGAAAAACTGATTTCTTTAATTACATAGGTGAGAATTGCCAAAATATTTTTAAGTAGGAAGACTAATGAGGAGGGGACATTGTTCATAGTACCAAATATACTCAAAATGTATAGTACATAAAACAGCATGCTGGGAGCTGGGCATGGTGGCTCACACCTGTTATCACAGCTACTTGGGAGGCTGAAGCAGGAGGATCTCTTAAACCCAGGAGTTGGCGACAGCCTGGGTGACATAGTGAAACCCTATCTCAAAATAAAATAAAAAGACAAAAAAGTGATAAGCTGGAATAGATAGATAAATCAACGGGACAGAAAGACGAGCTTAGTAAAACACTCAAATATTTATAAAATTGTAGTAAACAAAGAGGATAAAATTGTAAATTTTTAGGGAAATGTTATTCAGTAAATTGTACTAGGAAAAATGGATTCATAGTTGAGGGTAAAGTGCATAGTAAAATAAATTCCAGCTGAATAAAACAGGTAAATGTAAAAAAATTAAAACATAAGAACATAGAAGAAAATATAGATAGCTATTTATGTAATAATGTAGGTTTTTCCAAGTTCTTGGTGTTCATTGGGAAAAGAATTTCAGGACACACCATGTAAGCCAAGAAAGTGGCAGCTTTTTATCAAAAGCAAAAGTACACTCTCAGGGGAGGAGAGCAAGCAAGCTCAAAAGAGACAAGCAGCACTGAAAGAAAGTGGTTTTAGATCTTTTGTAGTTTTACTAATTGAGGGGAGGAATATTCAAGGCCAAGGGGGTGGCTCTTACTAAGAATTTGGATAGTGATCCCTAGAATTGGATCCCCTCCAATTTTTATTCTTTATATGGTTGTCTCAAAACTGTCATGGTGATTTCAAGGTCAGAAAAATTTTAAAACCACAATATAAATGATATTGTAATTAATCAAAGTTCATATAAGGTGGCAGAGATAACTGGCAAGCCAGTTCAAGCTGATTCTTGCCTGCAGTTATCAGCCCCTCTGGTTAGCTTCTGCCTGAGGGTTGTTTACTTTAACACCTGCACCCAATTTTCAAGCCCCTACATCTGGTGTCAGCCCTGTCTCCTACTTTTCTACTCTAACAATATTACTAGGAGAAACTCTAAGTATTAATTCAACACAGAATTTCACAGTGTGGTTTATTAACTATTTCATTTAGAATCAGGTGGGGTACTTGCTAAAACCAGTTGCTAGGACCACTCGAGAACCCCTGCAAGGCAGGATGAGATTTAGTGATTTACTATGCAGGTGTGAAAATTTCTATGAAATAAATACACAAAATCAAAAATCAAAAGAAAACCAAATTTTAAAAATTACAATGTTATATGATGAACAATGTAATAATAATAATAAATCAATAGAAAAACAAATCAGTAAGAAAATTTTGACTCCCCTGAAAGAAAGCGGGCAAAAGATGCGGGTAGCCAATTCATAAGTAGAAGTAGAAAAAGAAGAATAAGCCAATGAAACACAAAACAAAACAGTTGATTCTCACTTGCAATATAATATCAGATGCAGACTTCTTTACAAATTGAGAAAGATGTTTTTAAGTATACTGACTAGTGTTGATAAATAAACTTGTGCCTCTCAAATATCATGTGAAAGTTTCATTTGATACAATTTTACTGGAGAGCTATTTAGCAATACGAATCAAGTATCTAAAAATTATTAATACCTTTTGACCTAGTAATTTTTTTTCTTTGGGAATTACACAGAGAAAATAATCAGACCTGCACCAAAGATTTATGTACAAGAAATAAATAAAAGCAAGAATTAATTCATAGCCCAAGTTCAATAGTGAAAAATGAAAATAACAAAAAGTCCTTAAATAAGAAAAGTTTTCATAAGTTATTTAAAAATTTGGAAATGCTCATGAGATAATTTTAAATGGAAAAGAGCAGGATGCAGAACATTCCTCAGATATATGATTCCAAGTTTATAAAAGATATATATATACGTGGGGTGTGTGTGTGTATATGTATTACTGGGAGAATGATCTCCAGAAAATTTTAATAATATATGATACTTTCAATTTTCTTTATTCTTTCTTCATTTTCCAAGCTTTATGCAAATAAATATACTGCTTTATTGGTTAAAAATAAGAAAAAAATAGTTAACATATTTTCTCAAACAAAACTGGCATGCCATAAAATATTTTTGAAGCTCTTATTTGGAAATATATTTGGGGCTTGTTTAAGCCATAAACATACACATGCATAAAACTAGCCTTGTTCTTTATAATCAGTGCCTTTTCTTGGGTCAAAAATTCATGCTAGATTTGGGTTACGGACTGAATTGTGTCCTCCCAAAATTCATATATGTTGAAGCCCTAACTCTCAATGTATCAAGCTGGAGACAGGAGTAATGAAGACTGAGGTTAAATGAGGCTCTAAGGATGAGGCCCTGATCTGATCAGTTTAATGTCCTTAGAAGAGACAAAAAGAAGAGGTCATGTGAGCACACATTAAGAAGGCAGCCACCTAAAGCCCAAGAGAAGAGACCCCAGAATGAAACCTACCTTGCCAGCACATTGATCTTGGACTTCCCATCCTCCAGAACTGTGAGAAGTTCTGTTGTTTATGCCATCCAGTCTATGGTATTTTGTTACGGAAATCTGAGCTGACTAATAATACAAGTAGTATTATCAGTCTTATCATTCTGCTTGGTTTTAAACAAGTTTGTGAGTTTGCAAAATTCATATCCATTTACCAAGGAGCATGCACAGCATTGCTATGGACAATAATAGAAATATGCTAAAGCAAACAAAAACCCGGCCAGGCGCAGTGGCTCAAGCCTGTAATCCTAGTACTCTAGGAGGCTGAGGCTGGTGGATCATTTGAGCTCAGGAGTTTGAGACCAGCCTGAGCAAGAGAGAGATCCCATCTCTACTAAAAATATAGAAAGAAATTAGCTGGACAACTAAAAATATATGGAAAAAATTAGCTGGGCATGGTGGCACATGCCTGCAGTCCCAGCTACTCAGGGGGCTGAGGCAGGAGGATCGCTTGAGCCCAGGAGTTTGAGGTTGCTGCGAGCTAGGCTGATGCCACCAGTGCCTGGGCAACAGAGTGAGACTCTGTCTCACAAACAAACAAACAAAGAAACAAACAAAAACCTTTCGTGAAAGACTACTTAAAGGGGACATCATCTATTTGTGCGTGTTCTATTTACTTGTTAAACAGGCTGTTCACACTGTATATGGGAGGGGACTGAAAGAGGCTCAAAGTCACTGATCACTGACTTTTAAACTTTTTTTAATGACTTCACTATTTTACCAATGGTGAATCTTTGAATATTGATTATTGGGTAAGAATTAATCCCAAATAAATGTGACAACTCTATGTTTGTATTTTACCTTGCATTGGAGTAGGTAAACAAAGAGGCTTTTAAACGGATGAGTTTTAGATCTAAAACTGGCTTATAAAAGCACAATGCCATGGCTGGGTGCAGTGGCTCACACCTGTAGTCACAGTTATTTGGGAGGCTGAGGCAGGACGATTGCCTGAGCCCACAAGTTTAAGGTTGCATTGAGCTATGATGACACCACTGCACTCTAGCCTGGGCAATAGAGCAAGACCCTGTCCAAAAAATAAATAAAAAAATAAAAATAAAAATAAAAAAAATTCACTATTCTCAAGGAGAAATTTAGTGTTTAAGATTTCCATTTTTAATTTATGTTTTTATTTTATCTTCTAAAAAAGAGAGATTCTGTTCTTTCGAACTTATTATATATTTGATGTGAGAATAAATAAACTCACTAGGCCTGGGTCTACTCTTTATCATGCAGGAGGAGAAACAACAAAGACATTTTGAAAGCTGGATGGCCACACCCTCATCGCCCCACAACAGATGATCACTTTTTTCTGAATGATGTATCAAAAGGGAAGATAGACCCACAGATACATACATGCACGCATAGATACACATACATGGTTCTTATATATATATATATATATATTTTATAGATATAACTTACATATCTATAGAATATATATATGTTTGTATACATATATTCAATTTTTACATACTTGGTTTAGGGCCAAAGTGTCTATTCACTTTTCAGAAAACTTGAGGAATTAGTTATACTATAGAAAGACTTGTAGAACAGCACATTCCAATTTGAACTAGTTATTTTTCAAGTGGCATCCACATGTGGATAGTGGCTTTTCTATCAGCACAGGTCTACACGAAGGGCATGTGAGTGTTTATGTAGTACACTTGCAGTTTTCTGTAGATTTGAAATTTTTCAAAATAAAAAGTTGGGGAGAAAAGACATTTGAAAATACTTCTAAACACATTTATTCTGCCTCAAACAATTTACTCTTCTTACTCCCTGCTGAACATGTTGAATACACTAGCATTTTTATTTTCAAGCGGTGGTATCCCCACAGGACTATACCGTGGTCTTTCTGTTCTTTGCATAGTTTCATGCTTCTTAGAAAAAAAGATATCACACATAACAAACAAACTAACTACCAGTGACACTAAAATGAAAAAAGCATTCTTGGCATGGCTCAAAAAGTCATATGTATAATTTTTAAATCAGTGCTGCAATTTGTGGCCCAGCAAGCAAGATGGCATTTTGATTCCTCCCTAAGAACCTGTCGTTCTTGTCATGAACCAGAATCTCAACTTCTGCACTCTGTTTCTGGGAGGCAGAGTCCTCTTTGACCTGGTCCGTCTCCTCTGACAAAGAGACAGATTTTAGCTTGTCCAAGGAAAGATAACCCCTGCTGCTCCTTGCTTGGGAGGAAAAACACATTCTCCTTCCTGGGAGAGGTTGAAGGAAGAGCTGAGCACAAAAGGGAATGTAATAAGTCTTCATTTTCAACTCATTTGCCATACATTTTTATGCCAAGCACAGCCTTGCCTTGAGTGATGTGGCAACAGGCCGAATTTCCCCTTCTTGCTTAGACTACCCCTATTTTGACGACAGCCTCATTTCAGTAATAAGAAATCAATTCTATGTTCCTCCATTTACTTAACAAAAATATGGGCTATTGGTTGATAGGATTGTCACATACTTTTTCAATCCAGAATGCTGGGGCTCGAGGGATACGAAAAAAACGTAGAGAAGCAGGTTTTACTGGAAAAATAAAAGTAATGCAGCCACTCTAATTTGAATGAAACAAAGCTAATGGTTGTACTTCTTGTCCCTTTCAAATGCCTTGCTGACATACCTGAGTTCTCATAGTCCTGGAAAATCATTAGAGACAATAAAACTTTGCAATTGTTTCAGAACTTCAAAACTTCTGCGCAGGATTGACTTTAAATATCAGAGAGGTTCTTGTGGAACAGGATGTAAGGGTATCTTTGTAAGCCACCTGTCTGCTGCATAGCCAGGCTTTTAAGATAAAAAGTTAAGAATGAAAACCTATTTTAGCTCCTCGAATAAAGGAAGGAGAAGAAAGGAAGGAAGGAAGGAATGGAGGAAACATGGGGAGAAGGGAGGGATGGCAAGAAAGGAAAAAAAGCCCTTTGTCTTGGTTAATAAAAAGTTGCTTAAATGCAATGAAAACTTTAATTTGTGAGTTGATAAGAATTCAGTTATTAAGTCCTTATAACGTCATATAACGTCATTCATATTCTGAAACATAAACATGTAACATACATGTATATGTGTATATATTTCCTAACTTGAAGTTTTAAGGCAATCTCTATACCTTCTCCATATATATCTTTTAAAATCGAATATAATGTATGATACTTACTCAGATTTTTCTCTCTTTTTCAGTCGTCAGTGCAGGAAAATATAATTTTCTTCCTTCAGCAGAGACTGCACAGCGGCTTTAATAAAACCAATCAGTTTTACCACTAGATACAGAGTATTTCCTATGGACCACAAAAAGTTGAAGTTGATTTGTCTTCGTCAAAACAGACAAGTTGTTAAATGAAAGAAACAGTACCAGAATACTTCCCACTAACTGAACCAGGAGAGAGGAACAAAGGAGATAAACTCCACATACAAATACGCACATATTCCTTTACTCATCAAACCCATCTCTGCATTCCATGTAGCACTGTCTGTAGTAGAATGCACCTAGGCTCTGTTGAGAGACACTGGAACTTGAAAGAAAATGGAATTTAAAATGTGCAAATACCATATTATTGTTCGATAACTTTGCAAATCATTTTATTACCTGAAGACTTCATGGTTTCTTTGTCTCCTCTCTTTGTGTCACACTCTCTGCCTCTAGCTATGGGCGCCCCCCTCTCTCTTTCTCTCTCTCTCTCTCTCTCTCTCTCTCTCTCTCTCTCTCTCAAATAATAACCTAGAGGGGCATACACATTAATAATCTGTGGAGATTTCTTACTCAAAGCTATTTCTTCTTCAAACTGAGGGGAGCAGAACACCTGGATCCAGTAAATGAATGAATGATCACTTCTGGACATTTGAAAGCATCTGGGAGAACAATGTAAATGAATATGAGAAATCTACCAAAACTTAATAATAAGGGAACAGCAAAAGTAGGAAGCTTTCTTTTATCACTTCCTCATGCCAAAAACAGAAGTGGAAAGTATAGCACTCATGAAAAACTTTTTAAATATAACAGTTCCAGTTTCAAACTCGGTCCCAATAAATCAGACATACAACTTTAATCTCAGTTCTTTATTTTACACACTGAATTCAAACATTCTGCCATAAATCTTAAGGTATTTTCTGAATAAAAATATTTTTCTCCCTTAAGGCTGAGCCCTAAGGGTGAGTAGAGAACTTGTACAACTGGTTCTACTAGCGAACTATTAAATATAAAACCTTCATGCCCTAGTTAACACATTAGAAGAAAGCAACTTTCTCCTTTTTACATTCTTGTTTTAGCCTGAACACATGGCTTTTTCCAAAGCTCTGCCAGGTTCAGATCAGATACTATTAGGGCAGTGATGACTGCGTTGACACTACCCCTTTGGTTTCTCCTGTGAGATCTCTTTAAAGCTCCTACCTGGTCTGTTTTCATGTGAATGTGTATGCGTGAGCACCTCTGGAGGATATTAAGTAGTAGTTTCATCAATAAATGTTGGTGATGCTTATCTCTATATTTCTCTGGATTCCAGCATGCAAGACTTTTGAGATGACCTACTTAGATAAATATCTAAGTGACAAGTATTAAAGAGAAAAGACACAATTTGATTGGAAAAGACTTAAGAAAATGAGGAGGTTACTTTCTGCAATATGTGTACGGGGGGACGGTTCTCCAGTGCAGATCTTAGAACCCTTGTTAGTTTCGTGTTTGATTTACTACAGTGAATAAAACTGTTCATTCAGTACAGTGAATCAAACACAAAGAAATTAGAATTTATTACCTGGTGACATCCTGTGAATTTAGAATACTCCATCATAAAGGAGTATAGCATTTTTTTTTTACTCTACATAGTAAAAAACATAAAATAAAAGAAGAAGGAAATGTCTGGTTTTATTTTCTAATGCTTTTATTTCACTTTCATTTCTGGGAAGTGTGAACATCTCTATAGTACAACTCTTGTCTCCATCCTGCCTCCGCCACTCTTGACCTAGCCCTCTTTTATCCTTTTTCCCTGTTCTCCTATTCTTCCCCTTCTCCACCAAACATATGACGGACAGGGCTTTAATAATTTTCAGTCTCATCACCAACCCTGGCTTGAATGCTCTTGAAGTTTTTTAAAAACTTGATTAGTAAAATCAAGTAGTCACTTATATTAATTAGTCAGGCTAAACTACTGAAGTAAACATTCCCCAAAATGTAATGGCTCATATAAAATAGAAGCATATTTATCTCTAAAACAGGTGTTCAAGGCTGGAGGTTCAGGTCTCTGTGTGTGTGTGTGTGTGTGTGTGTGTGTGTGTGCGTGTGCGTATTTGTGTGTATTGTGTATGTTGGGAGTGAGGATTGAGGGGAGGCTCTGCTCCACTCTGCCATTCAGGAGCCCAACCCAGAATGAGGTTAGCTCTGCCATCTTCAACATGTGGCTTCTCAGGTCCCTCTTGTCATCACCATTTGAGCACATGGGAAGAAAGAAAGAGCCAAAAGAGACAGCGTGCAAGTTTTCAAGGTCAGGTTTGAATGGCATCCATCACTTTCACTCACACTTCACTGGAGATTGCTTAGTCTCAGGGCCCCAACTGACTGCAGAGGGAGCAGGAAGATATAGTCTGTGGCTGGGTAGCTCTGTCCCATATGAGTCTATCTTACTATGGAGGAAGCAGGGTACAGATTTAGGTGGTCAACTTGCTGTCTCCACCACACCTCTAAGCATTTTTATAGTCACCATAAGAACTTGAGAATGAGATGAAGGTCCAATCAGTTGTCTTGGGTTCTTTGCAGAACAAACGATTCCTTTAGCCTACATTTTTCATTTGCAGTGGGAATGCATTATAATGGCTTGATGAAGTATTAGGGTCCTTTTATGAACTATTATATATTCTTATTTCACAGAAGTGTGATGAGAATAAAATCAGAAAACATGTATAAAAGTTGTTTGGAAAGACTAAAACCATTACATAACAGTGTTAGAAATTAAATTGAATGATTCCTTCATTGTTCAGTTCTAAGAAGGATTTAGTTTAGGCCTATGCAGCTGATGCCCAACATTTCCATAATCAAATAAAATATAAGAACTAACAGGTAAATTGAGAAAGCAATCAGTCCTTGAATAGAGTCCAAACAGAACATACCTAAGTAAGAAGAGAATATGGTTCATAGTTAAGCTGGCACTCCTTTGTTGATAATGAGTCACAAAGATAAAGGCAGATTTAGCAAAATAGCAAATTTCATTCCATCATTCAGAGCCACAGCTCAGAGAACATCAAAAGTGACTACCATTCCAGTAGGATCAATGAAGCTCGAAAGCACAAACATAGTGAGGAAGCCTAGAGCATATTAAGCTCCCGGATACAGAAGACCTAAATTTTGTGTAAGGAGCACAGCCAAATAAAAGTAGGAAGATAAAGAAGAGACAGCAAGACTCCTTCACTGAGATCAGACAGAAATGCAGATCATGGCAAACTATAATAAGTTTTCTAGACCCGATTTAATGTTGAAGAACATTAAAAGAGGGGTGAAGAACTCTCTGCCCAATCCTGCATAACAACCCTGATCAATACTCTGATATGTCATACAAAGAGGTCAGCTAAGGTTAGGTAATGGAGGTCTCCTGACCCATTGACCTTGTTTTGGCATTAGAGAGTCAACGTTTTGCCATTAAATGTCAGATCAATTTCCAATGATTTAAACATTACCCAGAAGTCTCTGGCTTCCTGGAAACTTAAACAAAAAAAAAAAAAAAAAAGAAAACACTACCATTTTCAGGAGTCTAAGGAATTATTATTTACTACATTAGTTTAATCCATTTTACTTGCAAAATTTTTAACATTCTTGTCTCAGTTCAGTGTTTATAAAGCAGTGTTTAAGTTTTTTAAAAAATTCATCTCATCATTTTTAATGTATGTTTATATCTATCTTTCTACGTTCATGAATAACATTTCTCTCCGAGATTCTTATAAACAACTTACCATAAACTGTTTTCTCCTACAGCCCATACTAGAATTATCCTTATATTATAATCATATATGAAAAGATTGTTCCCTCCTTAGGTCAAGGAAGGCCATGTTTATCTTTTGTCCCATTGATGCCTTGCATTTGGTAGACATACAATACATAAGTTAGTAAAATGTTGGCCTGACTGTACTTCCCTCAACTCGACATGGTTAAAGTAGGTTAAGGAGGTAGAAGGGAGGCCTATCCACACAACTACCATAAATTTGCAGGGTATACAAATTTTCCCCTCAGAAATAAAGCGGGCCAGTCTCTTTGGCCCTCCACAAGGAGAATCAAGTCTGGTTTTTAAATGAAGGCTTCAGAGTATGCAACAATACTCCACAAATTGTTAGAGCTTCTCTGAGGGCATGCTCTCTGCCTAGCAGTACTGGATAAACAGAAATTTAGCAGTGCTAATTCCTAGCTCATTCTTTTGTATCTCAGGGATCACCAAGGGATACCTGTGTCCAGAAACTGATACACCTTTTTGATGGGCATGATACATGATATTTGAATGACTGATTCAATGAATAGATGAGCCAACAATTGCCATCCCTAGATACCAATAAATTTCCAATTGGTATCTGCCTGCATGATAGTGTCATTTCCATTAGTCGTGACAAGTTGCAATCTAAAATAACACCTACTTTAGATACTAGCTCACTTTCAGAACTGCTGGGAAAAGGAGGGAGAAGATTGCAGCTCTTTGCACTAGCAGCCTCCTACTCCCATTGTACCCACTGTACAATTATTGCTGTCTTGTCTGCCAAAGTTCCATTAAGGGCTCTGGAGCTCGTGGCACTTGCATGGATACTCTACTAAATTTAATCCCCCAAAATGACTTATTCTTGCCAGCTGGGTTCATCAAACCAAAGGAATAATATCAGACAAATATATGGGGATCTATCTACTTAATCTAAATGTATGGAGGATGGAAACAGAAAAGTGCAGTCCCTTGCTCAAATAGTAATCACCTGTCAGCTTTTTACTGGTGTGATTTTGCTAAATTTTTTTCAGTTTTGCCATCATATTTTCAAATATTCATGCCAAAAGGAGTAATATTTCCAGAGACAACAGGCAACTGCAGAGAATCCATCAGCCTTTGGCTGTTTCTAGAAGCAAGGTCTTGGCTTCATAGCTGAGATGGGACTGTGACCCTATCCCCAGCTGGGGATAGTTAGAGCCAGCAAAGGCTACTTATTACACACTGCTCTGCAGCTTACCTTGGGTGGGGCTGGGGCAGATCAGAAACAGGGTGAGGTGCTTGGCTGTCCTTCCCAGCCCTCTGACTCTCTCACCTTCATGGGGTATTATTGGACCTAGTCTTAGGAAGGTGCTCACTGCAGACAATTCACGTACTGAATTATTTGGCACTGGCTCTCTGGGTTGTGCTTAATTCTTTGTTCCTCTATTGCCTTAAGGTATGGATGTCACTAAACCGAATTGGGCCCATTTGCCTGTGGTACACAATAAAAAGCCAAACACCAAAGCATTGGGTTTTTGCAATGAGAAAGTTTTACGGTCAGATAGTATAGCAAGGATACAGATGTCAGGCTAAGATCTGTCTCCCAGAGCTAGGGGCTGGGTTGGGTTTTATAAGCATAGGGTAATGAGGCATGATCTGATTGGGTCTGGCAATGAGGTGATGCCAGGCAACTTACAACTTTGTTACATGGAAATTGAGCCAGATTGGTCTGGTGCAGTTACACAGATTCTTAAAAAGGAAAAATAAGTAAATAAAAAAATAGAATCATCATCATTGCCCTGAATTAGGCCACCCGGAACGAGCTGTATATATATATATATATATATATATATATATATATATATATAAAACGAGCATATATCCTTTTAATTTCACAAATGTGATATATTTGCATTATGATGTTTTCCATTGCAGAGGTAGCTGGCAGACAAAACCCAGTGCTTTATTTCCTTTCTAGATGTTGACGTAGATAAGTGACAATGGGACAATATGATTTGTTTTATGACAACAGTTATGCTCTGCTTGGTGATCTTTGACCTCCCTCCTCAGGGACTCTTGAGGTTAATGTGATTGTGCACTGGACATCTATGCTGGAAAGAATGTATTTAATACTAGAAAACGTGGGAGGAATTTAGTGAATGAATAGAGCTTCCCAGGCACAGAAAATAACTGGGTAATTTTGCCCACCAAAAACCCCAATTACCAGTTATTTACAGCCCACTGGTCTGCAACTTCAGTTGCCTCACGAGACATTCATATTACTGCAGTCGCTCGCTCAAATAGTAATCACCTGTCGTGACTGGCTCCCACAGGAGGAAGAGAGGGAAGAGGAAGTTGTAAGGTACAAGAAAACTAGTTTAAAGCATCTGAGGGTGGTCTAGGAGATAGGTGGGTAAACATCTGCAATATGAGCAAAGCTAAATACAGCTGTTTGGCACTTTCACTGGGCAGTGACCAGGGCGCCTGCTCCCAAGGCAATGCAAATAGGCCTCCAGGCAGACAGCCACCACGCTTGCCTTCTCCTCCAGCTGTCTCTGCATAAGGGTCCCAGGCAGCATCCTGTAGTTCCATCCCCTTTGCTCCTTGGAACCGGGAACCTTGAGTAAATCATTGCTAACCCCACTCCAAACTTGCTTCATTTCAGAGCTGAATATCTTTCTGCGCTTTGCAGCCACAATGGGAGGGTCTCTTTCTCGTACATGAAAAGGAGGACAGAATGTTGGAAGGGAACTCTCCTTGACATATGGGAATAAGAGTGGTGTGAGTAACTAAACGGAGGCAGTAAAGGTGTTAGCAAATAGCAGGAGGGAAGATTGGGCCCCACTGAGTGCTGGCTGTCCCACGTGCTGCGTGTTGTACAAGTGCCAGTGAGAGCTGCCTGCCTAAGCCTCAGTATTGACAGCATGTGGCTCCGGCAGATTCACAACATCCTCATTGGCATCATGGGTATTGCAAGCTCTGTCTGGGTCCCTCTCCAATCAAAGGGGCTACCATCTCTTTGCCACTCTTTGTTTCTAATGCCTGTTCTCCTGGTCATCCCTTATTTCTTTGTCCTGCTTCTTTTGTTCTTCCTCTTGCTGTCCTATGCTTGCTTACATTATGTTCCCCCTTTCCTTTGAGGTTTTTGTTTTAAAGTAAGGAGTGCCTCATCATCAATGTCAAGCCCAGCATGATGTAACCAATTATCCTAAAACCACAGCCATCTAGCCTTATCCTACATTTTTTAAAAACCCAGGTGTTCCTTAGAATTGTATATCTATACTGTATTTAAACATGAATCACAGCAAGAATTCTTAAGGCAAGAATACCATTGAACCAAAAAATGTTATAACAAAAAGGGGTCTTAGATGCATTTATTACCTCCTTCCAATGGCATTCCATTTTATAACCAAGCAAATCACAACTTGGAAAAGTTAAATGAGTTCCAAAGGTTATAAAACAAATAAGAGTGAAGAGGTCACTTAGGACCCAGATCTCCTGACTCCCATCCAGTGATTTTTCCACTTCACAAATTTTTATGTAAAAATAGAAGTCATAGATCCTGTACAGTGACCCTTATGTAGGAAAATATTTCTTATCCCCAATCATGCTTGAGTCCCTCTACTACTGAAACAAATAAAACAAATACAGCTAATGAATCAGAAATGTTCTTTTGTTCTATTAATTGACCTTAAGGAAGTCGCTCAACCCATTGGTTCTCAGTATTGTCTTTACACACTGAGGGAGCTGGACACATAACCTATGGTTGCTTTTAGCTCCAAAATTCAGCTTAACTTCTTTCACCAGAATACCTGTCATTTCTAGGTAAATAGTGTTCTCAGTCCTTTCTGCTAAAAGAGGTTAAGTAAATAAAAAGGAAAGATCAGGCTATGCTTTTGGCCTAGATTATAACTTTGTGACCAGGGATGAAGGAAGTTAATAGCAATAAGAAAGCTTCCAGGGTCTACCATTTACAATTTAAATACTTTACTTGGGAGGTTAAAAGTTCAAAGTTGAGTCACAGTCTGAGGTGGCTCTGCTCTTCCTTTTTAATTATCTGAGGTCAGGAAGTTAATAATACCAGAAATCCCCAGTGGAGACCTCTTGTGCTCTGTGTGAACTTTAAACCTGCTCATTTTTTTTTAAGGGTAAAAAGTTCAGTAGAAACACAGTGGACTTTTCCTCTTAGCCTCCACCCATTCATCCCCCAAGGTCAAAAGTTGAACTGTAAAACAGAAACCCTTGTTCTCTGATCCACATTTAAACAGATCACTTATTAAAAGGTAAACGTTCCAAATGCAATCCAAAGTCCAAAGTGAATCTGCTCAATAAAAACAAAAATATTGTAATAAACTGAGTCTTTGATCTTTACCACTGCCTTGGAATTGAACATCATAATTTATTTTCTTAGTTTTCGAATCTCAGAGAAAGAGCAGTCATATAAACTCTTTCCTCACCTACCTCTACCCTGAAATTAGCATATCTAGAAAAGATAAACCAAAGGCTTTTTAAAATAGTCATATTAATAGCCTTACATTAAGGCAATTTCTTCAACTAATTCTGCACCATATATGGTTGTTGGTTTATTTGTTTTGCTCAAACTGAAGTTCAAGTACAACAAAATGTGTTTTAAATCAGAGAGATGTAAAGTACTTTGTAATTAAGAGGTGTTTGCTGAAAATGGTGGGGGATACATAGAAAATAAAGAAATGGATGAATGAACCCAATGAACCTCGTGTGAATAAGGAACGGACCATATGTGAGATCTTCAAAACGTTAAAGCTCAAACATGAAGCCAAGAGGTCAGCTACAGAGCTTCAAACATCTATTTTATAATAATGACAAGACTAGCTTTCTTGAAATGATAATGGCAAACTTAAGAAGGATGGAAGAGCCATTAATGGAATACTAACCCAATTCAATCAGCTCTCTTAGGAAAACACCCTGAGACACCCATGTGAAGCTGTTATTTCATACAACTCCAAACTGTCCTCTTTTAGTAAAGTAAAGGACACATGTGCCATTTTTATTTTCAATGCATGCCTATTGGGAATGCTTTCACTTGCTTAAAAAAAAAAAAAAAGTCCTACCTGTAAATCCACATTTGTTTCAAAAACTTTTTAAGAAATCATCTTTGTTACAATTTATCTATCCAAATGAGGATAATACCACCTGTTTCTCACCTTAACAATTTTTATAAAAATTAATGGGAATACTTAACTACAGAAAAAAGTAAGAACCTTGAAATAAAGATATACAATAAACACATTCATAACTACTTTTCAGCCATGTTGGTTTTAACAATGTCATTTAAGTTTAAATGACTTTGTGATTAATTTTAACACAATGAAAGCTAGAAGATATGGCTCTAAAGCAGTTGTGTCCTAGATCCATTTATATGGATATAGTATTTATTGTGTCCTAGATCCATTTATATGGATAGTAATATTCACAACATCCTCTGGGAGTCTTGGATGCAGCTGGATGACCCAGACCCAGGAGGGACACAGCCAGGAAGGAAGCGGGGTGAGCACACAGGGCTACTTCCTCTTATTAGGACTCCCCACTCAACAGCTGTAAGGAAGAGTGGAAATTCCTGATGAATTGAAGTGTGACTTCAAAGTATGAGAGAAAATTTGAGAAAAGTGATCATATTGATAAGGATGTTGACCAAAGGGAAGTCACTGCATTTAGGAGGTTGTTCCAAGAAAACCAGGTATTAGGGGATTTGGACACTGCTCAAACACTTTAACCGGTATTACATTCATGAGAATAACTTCT